>JAQGCH010003132.1:0-11175 GCA_034699485.1 Nanhermannia elegantula
ACTCTTTATTATAGTTTAGTTTTTTAACTTATAACAACCTATTACTCAGTTTTTAAAGTATAGTCGACTATAAGAAATACTATACACAAAAGTATATGTTATAAAATTCTCGTATTTTTGGGTGAAAATGACTGTACTGTACATACAATGATAATTTTGACTATTCTAATAACTTTTTTTAATAGTTTTAATTCTAATTGACCTAAATATGAATAAAATACAATATTTAAGCAAAATAAGTCATATTCAGTTTATGCTTGTATTTAAAGAGATTGAATGTACAGTTTCCTGCATTCATTTCGAGCAGTTTTAAGATATATACTTCACGTATAACACTCGATAATAACATAACACCCAAACTCTATTCAATCTGATAATTTGAAAGTTGAACAAAAGTTGTTTTAAACAGATATTCTAACAGAGTTTCTGGCAAATTTTGAAAATTACATTGCCTAGTCCCCCCTTTGAATTTTATATCTCCGTTTTTTTGCCTAACCAAACCTGGCACCCGTAGAAACAACCAACTGTGTAGTAATAATCTGCCTACACATTAAAATAACAGTCAACACTGTGAGCTATTTTTATAGCGATCAAAATATTCATATGAGTGTAAACTAATGTTTTAATGTTTAACATGAATAATAACTTATAAAGATATTATGCGTTTATGTTTAATTTCATTTTCATGCTCACATATACAGTGTATTCACTTATTCAAGCACTTTATAGTTAGTACAGAGTTAGAAATAAAGATTTAATTAAAACAAATAAATGTTGCTTTGTTTCAATGCATGAAAGCCTACTTTTTAAACAACTTTAAAAAATACTCTATTGAAAAAATTTTGAACTTGTTTAAAAAGTAGGCTTTCATGCATTGAAACAAAGCAACATTTATTTGTTTTGATTAAATCTTTATTTCTAACTCTGTGCAAATTAAATACAGTATATATACATTTATAAAGCTATTACTATAGCAAAAGAAATGATGTATTATTCAATTTTATATTTGACTTAATTAATAAGAGCACAATATTATAGCATCTTATATACAGTATTTTGTTTAATGTGTGGTTAAAATTATAGATAAATATTTGAAGTGTTTATTAATATTTAAGTTAATAATTCAATACTAAATGTTTTATATAATATAATATATTGAATACATTATTTTGTTGTTTAATTTTAATGAAAAGTTTGAAAAAAACTAATATTCTCGCAATAAAACTCCTACATTAGAAATAAAAATTTTTCTTATTTTTATTAATTTTTATTAAATCATCAATTGATAAAAATATAATACGTTTTCTAAACAAGAGCCAACAGATTTCATTCGCGATCTATTACCTCTTTTATAATTTGTTGTGTCTAAAAATAGTAATATGCGCAGTTATAAAGAAAGAAATATTTAAGCTTGGTGTGTTCGTTGCTCCAGTTAAAATTTTTCTATTTTAGTGCAAGAACAGACTCATTTTGTGAAAAATTTTGCCACCAGTTACTCAAGATTCTAAACACAAACAAAACTAACTTAAATTCTTTATATAACTAAAACTGAGCTAAAGTTTGAATTTACGTACATTAATATCAATAAAATCAATGAAAAACTTAATTATTTTGCAAACCCGGTTGTTCTTCGGAATCGTAGACACCAGGGGTAATGCGGCAGCATGTAAGACAGTGAGTCATTGCCTAGCGAGCTACAGCGCGCGTTCTGGACAACCTAACCTAACTGAACTGAATTTATTATGTTAATAGTGTTAATTAGAATTAATTTAGTTGGGTTAGGTTGGCCAGAACTCGCGCGGTAGCGCGCTAGTTAATGCCTCACTGTCATACATGCTGTCTCATTACTCCTGGTGTCTACGATTCCGAAGAATAACCGCAAACCCTTATTTTTTAGTCTCTTCTCTGTTTTGATGAGGACATGACATTTATTGAGTCACTGTATATAAAAGTGATGAAAACAGTGTGAATAAAAAGATTTAAAAGAGAGATTATTTTGAAAATAAAGCGTTAGATACATATTTAGCTAAAAGTAGTTTTTAATCCATTTTTTATTGAATGTTCGGTTCTTATCTGAAATTCTTTGAGAATATTGTGCGTAAACACAAAAATTAAGACATAAAGCAAATGCCTATAGAATATTGTTAAAAAACTACAGACATATGATTTATATCTTACTTTTTTGTTTATGTGAATTTAATTTTATATTATAAAATATACCGAACACAAGATATTTACTTAAAACTGAATAAAAATAAATATTATATTATAGTACTTTTGAGGTAATTTTTCGTTTTATTTAAATTTTTATATATTAAGATATCAAAAAGATTAGCAGTTTTCTCAAAATTAATAACAATTTCAATTGCAAGCATTTTCAATATCTTAACATTATGTTTACATGTGATAGCACTTGTATTTTCACATTTTATTACTTTATAGAAATTTCAGTATATATATTTTATGTGTTTGTACAACACTTGCCAAAAAACTCTCTCATACTGTACAGTATTATATACAGAGAACTACAAAAGTCGTCATCAAATCTAAAATTATACAGGCACCTCACAAAGTCCTATTCGGCCCTTATATGCACTGCATTGCAGAGCTGTGATGCACTAATGTTAAGCCTAAGCTTCATTCAAACGAAGGTCATGTTCTGCAGAGAAGTAACCCCTGTATAAAAAACAGAGTGGTACTTTTTTTGAGTGACTGTAAACAGCAGAACACTAGTTTCAATTAATCAATATTTTATTATTTTAATTTAAAGGTAAATTAATATATTCTATTATTAAATATTACATAATTGTGAAATCTAATAATAATTATAATTTTCTAACATTAATGCTTTAAATGTAATTTATAAACCTTAAAGTTTTTATGGCTAAAAATAAATAAAAATAGATATTATAATATTTATTTTAAAATGTTAATTATATATATTGTATCAAAATGTTGAACTATATCTAATTCTAAATAAATTTTAGACTTAATTATTGATAATAATAACTTATTCTTTAAAATTATAACTACTTGCAAATTATATTTGCCGTATATTATTTTAATTAAATTTTATAGTAAAATATATAAGCTATAAAAAAGCTACCTATTTATTAATAAACATCTCTACATTTTGAAATTTTATATCATAAACAATTTATAATTACAATAAGTAGAGCCGCTTTAGTCTATGTAATCCACAAAAATTTTTTTTTTGCGTAAAGTAATACTCGAAATCATAGTTATCTAAGTAAATAAATTGTGAACCGTGTAATTTATGGCTTAATTAAAATCTAATGCATAAGCATCTGTGCTATGCAGCCAGCATTAATTCACCAATCCACGATCCACTTATATGTTTTTTAATATAACAAAATTTTAAAAATTTATCATAATTTCACAATGTTTAATGTAGTTCAACAAGTTAAAAAAATTTTATTTCATAATTAATCTAGATCAGGTAAGGGTTTTAGCTTGGCTACAATGTCAAATTCAAGAGTTGTTACAGTGCAATTTTTGTTAGATGCGATGCCTCTGCTTTGTGCAAAATTATCCAATACAGCTAATTCTATGGCTACAAAGAAGCCAAAATATAACCCAATTTTTTCTTGAGAAATCAAAACAGTTTGCTGTAAATCTAATTTCGAAAGCTGCGATTGATAGCGTTCTAGATCCTGATTCAAGTAGAGAAGTGAGAGAAAAAAATAAAAGCAAGATTGACGAAATTTTAGACACACCCGGTAGAGATGTTATCAACTATGTTAAGGAAGTTAAAAAAGAATTGGGTGAACACCGGCACAACAAGAGGATGTGATATCATATTGGGCAGCTGTTGATGAATTTTTCATGGATATATTTGAGTGGCTAAAGGGTATCTTTACTCTTGTTATTAAGCGAATACGTGAAGGCTTTACTATTATCGATGGCGCTGTAAAATCTCTATTCGATACGGTCCTTGGTTGAATTAAGATTATTTTTTAAATAAGCATTTGATGCTTATTTCTTTACAATTGCCTTTTCAATAATTTAAAAGATAATCTATATAGCAAATAAATCACCATTATAAATTTCAAACATTTAAAAATTATTTGTGAGCTTAAATAAAAATATATAATTTTAATGATAAATAAATATAACAGGTTTTTAGTTTTTTGGGTATATATTTTGGTATAGTTTGGGTTTTGGGGTTTTCAGATATTAATTTATCAATTTCAATATATTCTCATAAAAATAATTTTATTATTGTAGAAAAGATAATGTTTCAATTTGGCGCTAAAAACGGCGCTAATACATCGTCCTTAATTTACATTGGCTCTACGTCGAATCTGCAGTACTACAATCGAAGCACATCAAATTAGCGGAGGATATCTTTAAGACGGGTTTGGGACGTTTCCCCGAATACCATTTCACCGAACGGACTTCATCCCCGAACGCCATTTCACCGAATAGACGTTTCGCCGAATAGATTAAAAAATTCAAAATTACGAATCAAAAAACTTTTTGCAAATGAGTGGTTAATTAAATGATTACAATTAGTAAATACTGTATTTCGTTAAATATTATTAAAGAGAAAAGGACTAAATGTAAATTACAATTCAATATTATGGGCGATTTCTCTTAAAAATCAATGACTGAATACTGGTTTTGGTTATTAAATATAGTCAATAAACGAGATTCTCTGTCAACAATTGCTTTTCGTGGTGCCGGTATTGCAACTCCTGCGTTTATGTTCTCGAATACTCCTACTTGGTGTTGTTCCTTTTGAATCTCTTTTATCAAAAAAATACTTCGACATGCGCTTTTCCAACAAGGTTATCCCACCGACGATGCCAGGCTTCTACAACATTTTAAGTTCTTGGTATTCCTAATTCTGCAAAATTTATTACTTTTTATGTACTATATATATTTTTTAATACAGTCTGACTACAAATTTTAGTAATATTTTAGAAGTTTCGCATAAAATTAATTATAAAAATATTCAGTATTTCTATATTTATATATCGATTTACCTATTCTATCAGCTACGCTCCAAAATGATGATGGAAATAACGGTTCTCTTCGCAATACAATTCCGTTTCCTGTTCTCCTGCGTGTTACACCCAGGGCATAGCTGTCTTCAAACCACTGCATCAGTCGATTTGCTTCTTCAAAAATCTCTTGCTTAAGTACGTTAAAAGCACCTCCTATTTTGTTGGCGGGAAGAAAAGCAAGTGCCACGAGTTGTCTAATTTGCAGGCTGAATTCATGCAGACGACATTGATGCGCTGCCATACACAAGTTAAGATTTTTTGGGTCAAATAAAAATACATATGTATAATGAATTTATTAGTTCTTTCGTTTGTATTGATCAGAAATTAAAAAATTACTTCAAATTTTTCTGAGCATATTACCTGTAACCATTAATAAACCCCTTGGCAGCGGATCACATCTATCAGGTCAAAAGCTCCGCTCCAACAAAGGGTACGCTCAAAAATATTTTTATCAAAATTCACTAAATTTTATTTGTAGAAAAGCGCGTAACATTGAAGAAGTTACTATTGGCGACGACTGTATATAATCAATAATTTATACAATTTTTAAAAGTAAGTATGAATTTATCATATAATATATTTTCTAATTCTGTTGTTATATATTTGTTCGTACAGTTATGAAAAGTAGAATAAAAGTTAATTCATTACTGCTCGAGTTGATAGTGGTGTGAGTTGATATTCAAACTATTTTTACATAAAGTGACAACCTGTTTTATATATTACATAATGCTCAGCATTATTTTTCTAATTCGGCTTAATATAGCTTTGCTCGAATGGTTAGCTTAAGATATATCTTGAATGAAAGCTCAAAAATAAATATACAAATGCTTTTATTACAGTTGTTAATTATTGTTTTGTTTTAGTTAAATATTTATATAAGAAAAATAAAACTAAAAAGACTAGTACAATTAGTTGAGATAAGTATATGATAAATAAATTAAATGTAATGTCACTTAACTTTATAAAAGTTACTCATTCATTTGTAATTTTGCGTTAAAATAAATACATTCAATTAATATGACTGTATATTAATAGTGAATAATTATAATTTAAGTGAGAAAAAATGTTTCAATGTGCAAATTATAAAATCTATTATTAAACATTAAAAAATGATGTAAAAAGATATTTTAATTTTGATTATGAAACTATTATAATATTCATCGTAGATGCAATTTTTCGCACCTAAAATTAAAAATAAATTTAATTCACCTAATTTGAGAATTAAGGGACTTATCGCCCAGGAATCTTTGAAATAAAACTTAATGAAAAACAAGGCTGAATCAGAATTATAAAACTCTCATTGTATTTGTTATAAAGAGCTTATGGAAACCTATGTTATTTGAAGGACACGTGTTCCCTACACATTTTTCATAAAAAACCATGTTATTTGAAAAACACATGTTCCGCACACGTGTTCCATAGAAATTTATGCTACTTGAAGATTACGTATTCCGCACTCGTGTCCCATAAAAACCCATGTCATTTGAAAAATGTGTTACTTCGCCTTCTTTATTATCAATGATTCATTGTTGTAATTATCATTGATTGATTTTCAATTATATTGAGATCCTTGTTCACTGTTGAAAAAGATAAAACGAATTTCTATATTATTGCAGACCTTCTTTATTATCAATAAGTTTGTTGTTGTTATTTACTCTAGTGTTGGAGGTGCACTGTAACTTATATGTGCTATTGGCTTAGGGATTGCTCGAAACAAGAGTTCTTTCTGGCCCGTAAAACTCAGTCAAAGAAGTGCAGCTTCCAGGGATCGAACCCACAATCCTTCGATCATGAGTCCAACACCTTTCCACTGGGCCACCCTGACTCTTTGAGACTGAAAATAAAACTGAGATTGAAACTGAAATTTTTCAAATACTGAAACTCAAATAGAAAGTTGGGACCGACCCAACACTAGTTAAAAGTGCCTTTTAACTCATGAAATTTAATAAATTGGTGCACGGTATGTGCTCAATGGTCAAGCACCTTTATAAAGTGAGCACCGAGTAGTCATACCCAAGGGGGAGTTGAACGTAGGGTGTAACCCCTCTTAGATCCGAAAGTATACCTTGGTTCCTCCTTTGATTTGTAAACCCCGCCCCATGGATTTTTGGTTCAAAATTATAAATTTGTTTAAAAAACTTTAAAAGCTCAAAGGGGAAACCAAGGTAAAATTTTTTTAAAAATAATACCCCTCCCTTAAGCTTAATACTTTGGGCATCTGTAGCACCAAGCTATTCATTTTCTTTAAACACGAGAACTGAGCACCAACTTTTGACCAAGCACCGAGCACTATCGCTACTTCAATATCACTACTTATTGAATATTCAAAAATTTTATTACTGAAAAGTTTTTGACTATTTTTTTACTGTTATTGATATTGAATAATTGATTTTGATCAGCAATTCTGATTATTATATATAAAATTTACTGTCAAATGATGTGAAAAACAATGTTTTTAATTTCACCTAAATTAATGTTTTATAATAAAATGATAAACTTTATGTTTACATGTGATAGCACTTATAAGATGCCACAAGATATAAGTTGTGAACCTCATCATTGAGTTTTTTCTTATTTTTGTATTTTGTCTCAATGCCATTTTTCTCTATAAATATTTCAGTAAATAAACATTATTTATAAACACTTTATTTATTTTTATGTATAACACTTGCCAAAAAGCTCTATCATACAGTACAGACACGGGAAAAAGACTCGCAATTGAACTTATTATTAATTTTTATAAGACTTATCTTTATTTGTTTTTATCTGAAAAAAGATTAAAAATGTGATAGGTTTAGAAAATGAAAATTTTTTTATTCACTAATGATTCAAATGAATAGAGACTAATATATGAATATATTTAAACTCATTATATTAATAGAAAAAGAAAATACTGAAGCATAGAAATAAATTAATATAAAATTTTCTGGTAATTAAATTACAAATCAATCGCAAACTTATATAAACACTCAATTCAATTCGATTTATACAAAATAAATGATAATTTTAAGACTAATAAGAAATGCTTATTATTGATGTCTTATAACAACAAAAACATGCTTTATATGAGTGATTTAAAGTTCTTTTAAGGTCTTTTTTATTTTATTTTATCTTTTTTTATATCAAGAAATCAAAAAGATTAGCAGTTTTATCAAAAATTTTCTAAGTCTTATCAAAATTAATAATAAGTTCAATTGCAAGCCTTTTATTCCTTATCTGTACCTAAGCTTGTATATATGTTGTATGTACTGTGCAGTATTCTTGTATACAGAGAACTACAAAATCTAAAATAATATAGGCACCGCACAAAGTTTTATTCGTTCCTTATATGCACTGCTTAAACTTAAGCCTAAACTTAATTTGAACAAAGTTTATATTCTGCAGAGAAGTAAACCCTGTATAAAAAACTGAGTTATACTTTGTGAAGAGCCTGTAAACAGTAGTGCACTGATATTAATTAATAAATATATTATTAAATTAATTTAAAGGTAAATTAATATTGCGCTATTATTAAATATTACAAAACTGCAAAATCTAATAATTATTATAATTTTAATGCTTTAAATGTATAGTTTTTAGTCTTTAAAAATAAATTAAAATAATTTGTATAATATATGTATTTATTAAATTTTAAAATGTTATATAAATATATATTTATATTTTGTATCAAAATGTTCAAAATTTACCTATGTGTAATTAATTATTGATAATAATAATAATGCTTATAATAATATTATGCTTAAAATTATAATTTCTATATAGATTGGCTAATGTTATACTGGCGAGGATTCCGCCTAAATAACCACTTATTACACCTTATGTTATTCAGGCGAGACTTTATATCTCGAGAATAAGAAGGGTTAGAGAGGTGAAAATTTCGCAAAAATTTATTATAAATCAAGTTCTAATTTATGGCCGGGACAAATTTTCTTTTAAAATTCACAATTTAAGTAATAGAAAACCGTTGCAGATAATTGAATTATTTTTTCAGTAAAAAATTGTATTTTCAACGTATCATTGCTAAAAAATTGTCAATGAAAAAAATTAAAATTCCAAAAATAACGTCCAAAATAAATTTTTTTAATTTTTGTTTAGCAGTGTTGCCCTTAATGACTCAATCTACACAGAATACTAAACAAAAATTTAAAAAATTACTTTTGAAGTAATTTTTGGAATTTTAATTTTTTTCATTGACAATTTTTTAGCAATGATACGTTGAAAATACAATTTTTTACTGAAAAAATAATTCAATTATCCGCAACGTTTTTCTAGTATTTGAATTTTAAATTTTATAATTCAAAAATTTGGCCCAGCCTTAAATTAGAACTTTATTTACAATGAATTTTTGTGAAGTTTCCACCTCTCTAGCACTTTCATTTTCGAAATATAAAGTCCAGCCTGAATAACATTAACTGTAGTTAATGGTTATTCTGGCGGGGATCCTGGCCAGAATAACCACTGCAATATAGATTTCTACATTTGGCAAAATTTATAGTCCATAACCTACTCAAAAGTACAGTAAATTGTAAGTTGGGCCGTTTTAAACTATGTAATCAATGGATAAACCATTTTTGGCTTACAGTTAGACTTGAACCCACAATCAATTAAGTGGCCACTTAGTGAACTGTATAAAATTTTGGCTCAATTATTAGAGATATTGTCTAAGCAGCTGTGCTATCAAGCCAGCATCAATTCACTACAAGTATATCAATAATACCCTAAAAGTTTGTTCAATAAAACGGGATATTACCTTAAAAACTGATTGCTACTGTATTATAATTTTACCATGTTTGATTTCATAAGATATTCAACAAATTAAAAAAACTTATTTAATAATTAATTTAGGTCTATCAAAAATTATTGTTAGCTAAAATGGCAACTTCAAGAGTCGTTACAATACAAGATATGATAGATGCGATGCCTCTGCTTCGTACAAAGTTAGCCAATACAGCTAACACTTTGGCTGCAAAAAAGCCTAAATATATACCAATTATTCTTGAAAAATCAAAACAGTTTGCTGTAAATTTAATTTCGAAAGCTGCCGCTGAAACCGTTCTGATTTCAAATTCAAGTAGAGATGTGAGAGAAGTAAATAAAAGCAGAATTGACAAAATTTTAAACACGCTGGACAGAGAATTTATTAACTATGGTAAAGAGGTTAGAAAAGATTTAGGTGACTTAACGCCGGCACAGCAAGAGGATGCGATATCATATTGGACAGCTGTTGATGAATTTTTTATGGATATATTTGAGTGGATAAAGGACGTCTTTACTTATGTTATTAAGAGAATACGTGAAGAATTTACTATTGTCGATGGCGCTGTAAAAGCTTTTTTTGATACAATCTTGGGTTGGATTAATATTATATTTTAAATAAGCATTTGATGATCATTTCTTTATGAACCCCTCTTTAATAATATGAAGTGAATCTATATAAAAAATACATTACTATTATAAATTGCGAATACCTAAAAATTAATTATTTGTCAACTTTAAAATAAATTTGTAATTGTAATGATAAATAAATATAAAACTTTTAAGTTTTTTGTTGAATTAAAATTGTGACATAAGTTTTCTATTCGTATAAAAAATTATTCATATAAAAAAGTAGTATTAAATGTATCTTGGCACAAAAATAAAAAAATATCAGCTATTCTTTAACTATTAAAATTTTTATTTCTAGAGTAAGTGTCTATTAATTTTTGTAATATATTTTTTAAAGAGGATGTAAGAATAACAACAAAATTTTATTTAAAAGGTCACTTATTTAAAGATACAATAAATAAATCAAAAAGTTATTCTTTTGTGAAAATTTAAATATACACACTTACAATCATTTCATAGAAAACATTAAATAATATAGTACAGTATCATAACGTATTTAATTTATAATATTTTTTTGCATATTTATGGTAATTTATAAATAATTATTGTTTAATATTAAAATTTTTGGTAAATATGTAAAAACAAAACTAAATTTATTTTAATTAAAATGTGAAAAAATATAGCATCGTATAATCAATTTCAGGTTGTTAATGCACATTTGTTACTTACTATGATATAGTAACCTTTAAATTTTAAAATTATTTTTCACACTAATAAATACTTAAAAATGAATCACATTCTGAGTATTTGCAAATTATCT
>JAQGCH010003133.1:0-11171 GCA_034699485.1 Nanhermannia elegantula
GTTCCTGGAACTCGAACTGGAACTGGAACTCAAACTAATTTTTTTCAGGAACTGGAACTCTAATGAAATTTTGAAACTCATACAACAGTACTTTTAAGATAAACTATTCATTAGTTCTTTTGACTCAACTATTGAAAGGCAATCGAAAACATTTTTAAAGCTCAGTTTTTATGGTTTTGGAGGAAAAGGTTTTATTCATTTTCAGAATTCTTGTTATTTATTAATTGATGACTTCTATAAGCATCAAACCTGTGATAGGGCACAAACCTATTGCAAGACTAGATTTGAGGCTAATTTAGTTACAAATAAAAGATTCATTTAAAAACACATTTTTCATGTATTTTAAGGATTACTCTGTAATTTGCAAAATGAGATCAGTTTTGGATTGAATTTCATGCGATTGCACTCTAGAGTCCCAATAATACAAATAATTCTTATACTTTATTCAAATGGACAGATAATTCTATTGTTGATTTCACTGATTGGGACTGCAATACCAGTATATCACTTATTCATCAGTTTTATATTCAATGTGTACACCAATAGAGATGTTCTCTATTGGTGTACACATTTGCTATTCATGGAAAACAGGTAATTGTTTGACAAAACAAGTGTTTATTTGTATGATAACACTTGATAAGAATCTAGAATTAAGAGGTAATTCACATTCATGGGTTCCCTTAAAAAATGAGAGAAATGAATTGTAAGCTTTCTATGTTTAGCTTATGTTTATTTAATTTTCAAAAATATGATTTGCTTAACAAATGTAATAAATGTTATCTTCCATTTGTTGTATGTAATTTTTATTTACTTTAATCATTTGATGCAAACTATTATATTTAACAGAACAATCATTAATTGATAAAAAAATTTGTTTATCATGATAAGCATCAAATTCTTTTACTAATACTTACAATACAAATAAGCACCAGTTTGTTGAGTTCAAGTAAGTTTATTTTATAAGCAATACAGATGAAGAAGGTTTGCATTGTAGAGCTTATATAATTACTTAAAAATGTATTTCAGCTTAATATTATTGATTTCAATTTGGGTTTTCAAAATCAATGCGATAGCAAATAGCACAATAAGTAATAAACTGATGATTACTAACTCTATATGTTTCTAATGTTTTAAGTATTAATTGAGAAGTGATTAACTTTTATCCATTGCAGGCTATACTAAATGCCAACATGCAGGCTATGAAAAATGGATTACTGTTGACAATAAGACCTGTTATTATATAAGCAATTGGAACACAAGAGTCAGTTGGCACGACGCCAGTTACAACTGCGGTCTATTGGGAGGAAAACTGCCGTCAATTCATAATCAACCTTCTAATCATAATTTAGTTAACATTATTAGAAAATTTTACTCAAATCAGTTCAATGACACCAACTTTGTGATGAATATTCAACATTGGATTGGATTAAACAGTTTGGCTCAAAGAGGAGACTTTATGAGTTATAAGTGGTCAGATGGAAGTTTTGTTGAATACACTAATTTGGCATTTAATCCTCCGCCAGGATTACCCCAAATCAAGACTCAAGATATTTATGTTCAGGGAAGATGTGTTTATTTGAGTAATTCATATGTTAATAATACCAGTTATGGTTTTTGGTATTACGCTAATTGTAATGATGCGCACAGTTTTGTTTGTGAGAGAAATTTTTCTCTTTCAACAGCTATTCCTCCGACAACACCAATTCCTCCTGGAAATTGTCCACCAGGTATGTATGGAGATATTGTAAATTTATATAAATTTTATTTTAAAACTGTGCTCATGTTAGGGTGACAGAGGCCTAATCAATTCATTTCTTTGCTTTATGATAAAAGTCTTATATTTCTCTTTATAATCTGTATGTTTAACATGAATTTTATGTAGATTTTCCTGCATTTTGTAAATTGTCTTAAATTCTAATACTAATCAAACAATTTTATCGAACACATTAAAGAGCTATTTTACATTAAAATTATATTTATAGTTTGATTTTGCATTTTATATCAAGTGATAGTTATTTATAACAAAAGCTTTGAAAAACTTTTATTGTTTTTAATTAGTAACTATAAATTAAAAGCAATCCATACAATCCAACAAAGATTTTAGATATAGTGCAAAAAATGTCTGAATAGAACATGTATACGTATTGATGCTTTTAGATGTTTGTTATCCTTAATTTCTCACAGATAAGCCGCACCACTAAAATATGTTCAGAATTTCAAATTCAAACTGAGTTAACAGATAAGTCGCGCTTTGTTTACTTTCATATTTTGATAAAAAAAACTTTGAAATAAACATTTATTATCAAAAGCAATGATTTAATTAATTTTAGTGTTATATTCTGTGATTAATTAAGTCAAATTTCGAAATGTTTAATACCCGTAAATCATATTCAAGTGCGAGAAAACTAGAAATTGTTAATTATTACAGTTAAATAAGAATTACCCCAAGCACTTATTCAAATGGTTTGCACATTTGAATTATATTCTGAAGAATTTAAATAATTTGATTAAATATTTTGTGTAATAAACTAATAAATCATTTGTCATTTCATTTTAAATTTTTAATAAAATTGTTGATTTTGATTTTCACACATAAGTCGCACCTCACATATAAGTCGCACTCAGTTTTTTCTTAAGATTTTCACTGTTTTGTGTAGATAAGCCGCGGTTTATCTGTGAGGAATTAGGGTGCATTTAATCACTTATTTTAATAGGAATATTTTATAGTTATATTGAAACATTATAATTTTTAACTCATTTTGTATAATAAAACGAGTACAGGTATATAGTTTTGTCATTTCTGACCGCCGCCCCCGCCGTCTGTCTTCATTGTTATTACGTAGGTTTGTCTAATGCTTTTCCTGTATATTTCAATATACAGGTAAGCCCTTCTCCTGTACTCCATTTAAAACCCAATTTATTATACAGGCTATTCCTATATACCTGGTGACCCTCGCTCATGTTGCCCTCGAGATGTTAAATGATTCTCTCAGTATAATAAAGTTTAACATTTCCCAAGAGCTTAAAGTGTGTCTTTAATTTAAAATTTATTTTAAAATCCAAAATTATAGTTTATTATATTTTAACTATTGATAGATTGGTTACAATACGCAGATGAAAAGTGTATAAAAATTATTGATGAAAGTTTGTTAAATTGGACTCAAGCCAAGGCTCAATGCAATTCATTAAAAGGAGAATTACTTTCAATTCATTCATCAGAAGAACAAAACTTTATCACTTCATTACTACCCAATAAGACAATGCCATTCATTGGTTTGAATCGAATATCTTCATATACTCGGTAATCTTTAAAAAAAATTTCAATAAATAGCTTTTCATTTTACTTGTATTAAAATGAAATAAATTCACAAATTATTCATTTTGATAATTGAATATTTCATTTCATAACTTCATTTAATGTTAAAATTTAAAAAAATTGATTCAACATAATAGTTGGTTATGGGATGATCAAAGTCAGATCACGTTCTCCAATTGGGCGGCGATGTCGGCGAGTAATTACAATTATAAGTGTGCAGTTATTATAACAAATGAAGTACAATCTGGAAAATGGCTTATAGTTCAATGTAATAGCACTCACACAGCTATTTGCGAGAAACCTAAAGGTAATCCAAATTATCGCTACTTTTAATTTTTGAAAAATTTTACATCAATTCATTGGTAATAAAATAAAATTTTTATAACATTCTAAAATTTCAACTAGTTTTAGACCCGAATACCACTTCTCCTCATCCAAAAACATTTGCTGTTTGTACTATTCCTGGTTTTGGTGCAAATAATTCTCATTTTGTTCAATACCGTAATTCATGCTATTTGTTGGTTGAAGAACAGAAAACATGGAACGACGCGGAGTCTGCCTGCCAGCAAAGAAATGGCGCACATCTTGTTTCTATTGTTGATCCGTTTGAATACGCATTTCTTATGTATTATTTACAACAATTCGCGAAATCAGATCAATTCTGGATTGGATTCTATGCGCAGGGATTTTCAGATATTAATGTGACGCAAGTTTTTAAATGGACTGACAATTGGCCCAATTATTTGACTGAATGGGATGACAATCAGCCACTATTTGCAGGTGAAACTGACAAAGAGTGTGTTTACCAGTCTAAAAGTAACGGCACATGGAGTACAGCCGACTGTGTGTCCAACAGAACTTTCATATGCAAAACAACAACCAATCAAATTCCTAATTTGAGTAATGAATGGACTGGTATTTGTCCTAAACTTAATACGACTAATAAAAAGCTACAGTGGGTCGATATCGACAAAAGCTCCAAATATTGCTATTGGTTTAGTTCTGATTTGCCATTCAATGAAGGGCTGTCCTCTTGGGCCGAAGCGGCCTTTCAGTGCAGACAAAGAAATGGAACTTTAGTTTCAATTCATTCAACTCATGATTTGTTATTACTGAAGAGTAAGATAAGTAGTTTCAAGTTTAATACTTGGATAGGACTCTATCAAACAGCATTCGGTAATTTTTAATAAAGTCGTAAAATTATTTTTTTAATAATAGTTTATTCTTAACTTTAGGCGATTATGTTTGGGAAGACAAAAGTGCTGTCGATTTCACGAATTGGGACGAAAAGCAATTTCCAGATGACTATGATTATGATATGCCAACTGTTAGTGCTTTTGGAGATAAATGTGTTTCAGTGAAATCAACTGACCTTAAATGGATTGGTAGCAGATGTTCGTCTTCTAGTGGTTACAAATCGTATATTTGTCAAATTTATAAAATAAACGGAATATCCGTTTCCCCGCTAGCATCATCTGATTCTCAGTCAATCGGACTGTCAAGTGGTGCAAAGGCCGGTATCATAATTGGAGTTATTATTATGGTTGCCATTCTTTGTGGTGCCGGTATTTTTACAGCTAAGAAATTGAAACTCAACGCTACAAACTTTCCAAGTTTTGAGAATTCATTATATGCCAGCAGAAGAAATCCCAACGCGAGGCCTAATGGTACAGAAATAGTTACAAGTGAACCAGTTGTCAGTTGGTCTAAATCTGCAAATGAAAGCGCTTCAAAAGAAACCAAATAAATATAATTATTTAAATATTCAATAAATCAAATCATTTGCCATAAAAATAGATATCAAATAAATCTTTTATTATAAGAATATTTAACTTAAAAGCCTAAAACCTTAAGAAAAATATAAACATACCAGTATTTATAGATACGAGTAACTAAGCAACTTATACCTGCATAAATACTATAAATTCATCTCAAGCTTAACTGATGAATAGACTCAGGAAAAAATAGTACAGATAAACCTTATAGCGTTGGATATAGACAGAGTTTCAAGTTTACTATGATTCTTTATAGATTCCTTATACAGCAGTATTTGTGGAACTATAAGTTAATTAACAGAAATGCACTGTATATATGTAAGGTATTAGAGTAGACCTGGAACGCTATCTAAAATTCATACTACTGAACATTGAGAAGTTTACCTAAAAACTTCTAAAATAATGCCTAAAATAAAGTTAAATTCTATTTTTTCAGAAATGTATTTATGATTATTAACAAATCATAAACTTTAGTCAACTAAATTCATTGAGATTGTGTGTAAAAATACTGTTTAGATTTCATAAAATATATTATATTTATATTTAGTGTTTTGTATAATATATCAAATATTTCTGACATTTTTTACATGAAATTACTTATATACAGTATGTAATACTTAATTCACTATTCTATGTTATTAATAATGAATACAATTTTTAAGGTTTATTCTTTGAAGGGTCTTTTTTAATAGACCCTCTGTAGCAGAGTTGTTCTGCATTAAGCTATCCATTTAGGGGTGTTTAGGTCTTAGGGTAGGCTTCAATTATGCAGTTTATTCTCAAAAACCGTCATTTTATTTAATCTCAAGTCAAATATTCTCTTTAGTAGACTTTCAATACTTACAATTAAACCATATTTTGTTTAAACAAATATAAAATATTATTTTTTTGTTCACCTCATTTACTAATTAATATAATTTATGATTAAACTATTGTTTATAACCAGATTGTTTACTGACTCACTGACCCCAATAACTATACAGTAGTCCTGTCACAAACTATGGAAAGTTTATTAATAGAATATTATTACCGAAGCAAATGTACATTTTTAAAAACTTTTTTGAAACAAATTAGAACCAATTCATTCAAATTTTATTGTTCTTTAGCTTATCTATGATTTGATCGTCTTTGCAAAGGAATGCAGATTCAAATCACATTACAATCTATTTATGCAATTTTATAGATTATTATTTATTATCAATATATTTCAATTGAAACAGACTTATCGTCACTTCTTTACGATTAAAATTGAATATAAAATTTTTTAGTTATCAGTTATAAATGTTACTTCGCAGGAATCATATTCATGATCATCCCGTGAAAGCAAAGTGCATAAGATTACCAAATAATACAATCGATAAAAAGCATTGTTTTTTACAAAATTCATTATCGTATTCGAACACTAATTAACTTTTTGTGTGACATTTAAAAGTTTGTTTTAAAAAGAACTTATTATGACTTAAACGCCCATTTGATTCACACTTTGAATGAACACTTCATAGAATTGGTTTCATTTAATTAATAATCAGTAAAATGTATTTCAAAGTTGTATTAGTCATATGTTTGCAAATTCTTTCAATAATTGGAACAAATGCTCAAATTCCAATAGCACCAACTCCACCACCAGGTAAACCTGTTATTAATTTGTGACACTCAATCAAATTTATCAATTTATTTGATTAAATAATTTTTCTTCTCATAGCTTATAAGAAATGCCCGACTGCTGGTTTTGAAACTTGGATAACTTTTGACAATAATATATGTTATTATATAAATTATGCGCGAGTCAGCTGGCATGAGGCTAATGACAATTGTCACAGACTGAAGTCTCAGCTTGTATCGATTCACAACCTTACTCAAAATACGCAGCTCGCAAACTATAACCCGCCAAACAATTATTATTATTATTTAAATTCTTTATTTTGGACGGGATTAAACAGTTTGTCTAAAAGAGGTGTTTATAAATGGTCTGATGGAAGTCCCAGAGAATTTGTACGATTTTCCACCACTAATATGAATGGATCACCGATTAAAGCAAACGATATTAATTTTCAAGGAAGATGTGTTGGATTTAGATACTCAAGAAATATAAATAATATCAATTTAAGAGTTCCACCCCTTATAGCCCCGAATAACGGTTTTTGGTATTACGACGATTGTAATAGTCGTAACGGTTATATTTGTGAGAAGAATCCTGGCCAACCCCCTGTCCCACCAACACAAACACCTCCTGGAAACTGCGCTTCAGGTTAATTATGTGTTAATTATATGAATTTGAATTAAATACTATTTTGAACTCTAAATATTATAATTAAATTTTATTATCTGTTAAAGATTGGGTCCAATACGCGAATGAGAAGTGTATTAAATTCTTAGCTAATGAAACGGTAACTTGGGCTCAGGCAAAGGGTAGATGTGCTACTATTGGTGGAGAACTGTTATCAATTCATTCCGCAGAAGAACAGAATTTCATAACTTCTTTAGTCGCTGATAAAGCATCGCCTTATATTGGTATTAATAAGAACACTACTCTTTACAGGTTATTAACATTTCTTATAAATATGTCTTAAATTTATCGTTTAGTTAAATATAACCAATAAATAAAAAGTATCAATTTTTGCATTAAGTCATTTTCACAATTTCATTATACTTTCAGTTGGGGTTGGGATGACCAGAGTAGAGTTGATTACACCAATTGGGCCCCAATCACTAATTTTGTCTATTATTATCAATCAAACTGTGCTGTTTTACTTACTAATGAATTACAAGCAGGAAAATGGAATCAAACTTTATGTAACAGCACACATGCATTTATTTGTGAAAAACCCAAAGGTATTCAAATACATAATAGCCATTCAATGATAAAAATGAGTTGTAATGTATGATCATTTTTGCCAATAATATTTATAAGTTAAAACTTATTCACAGATGAAAATAACGCAGTTACACACAAAAAGCCTTATACCAACTGTACTGTTAGCGGTTTTGAACAATTCATTCAATACAGAAATTCTTGCTATTTATTCGTTGACGACCCCAACGACTCAAATAGTCCGCAATATTTCGATAACGCAGAAAAAAATTGTGTACAAAAGAATGCACATCTCGTATCTATTGGTAACCCATATGAAAATGCATTCATAAAGTATTATTTGGCACAATATACTAAATCAGAACAATTCTGGATTGGATTCTATGCGACCGGATTTTCAGAAGTGAATGTTACTCAAACTTTCAAATGGACTGACAATTGGCCCAATTATTTCACAAATTGGGACGACAACGAACCACTATTTGCAGGTCAAACAGATGAAGAATGTGTTTTTCTGTCCAGAAGTAACGGAACGTGGAGAACAGGAGATTGTGTGTCACCTAAGGCTTATATATGCAAAACAACAACGAACCCATTGCCCAAAATGAATGATGAAGTGCATGGCATTTGTCCTAAACTTAGTAACACTGAAAGAAAATTTCAATGGGTTGACATCGACAAGAGATCCAAATATTGTTATTGGTTTAGTGCTGATCTCGGTATTGATTATTATGGTATGGGAACCATGTCATGGGGTGACGCCTCCTTTCATTGCAAGAAAAGGAACGGAACTTTGGCTTCTATTCATTCTGATCATGAATTAGCTTTAATGAGAACTAAAATACTCAGCACAAACGCTCAAACAGTCACCAGAGGCACTTGGATTGGACTTGTTAAGACACAATTTGGTGAATAAACTTTTAAATTAATGTAATTATTTATATTAAACTGTTATTTATGCTAAATTGAGGTGACTATACGTGGGAGGACGGATCTGCCATAGACTATACCAATTGGGGCGTCAATCAGACTATAGTCAATTATCAACAATACCCAGTCGAAGACAATTCTCGTGATATGTGCGTTGAAGTGGATTCTGGAGATCTCAAATGGAGACAATTTGAGTGCACCGGTTATGCCGCGCGAAAAGATTATTTCATTTGTCAGATAATGAAGGTTTCAACTAATTCTGGACCATCCGGACTGTCTGGCGGTGCAAAAGCTGGAATTGTTATCGGAGTTTTGCTATTCGTAGGTATAATAATTGGAGCCATTTTTATGGTCAGAAGATATAAGTTGAACGGTTCCAGTTTCCCAAGTTTTGATAATAAAATGTATTCGAGTCGCAGAGGTCCGAACCCAAAAGCGGATGGTCCGGCTTTTAGTAATATGTCGAATGACATAACAAACACAGAAAATGATAATCCTTTCAATAAACAAAGCACTGTCTCATAACATACTAAAATATATTAACATTTTGTTTATTACGTTAAATGAATATATAGTGTGTTTCGAAAGTCCAGTACATTATCGTAAGACATTCATTATTGTGCGCGTATTTGCCGATTATAAAAGATAGAGACAAACATTTCAGGAAAACTTTATGTAATAAAAATAATAAAATCCGAAAACACCTGTCTCTTATTTGTGTTGTATATGCTTTTTCATGAAATAATGGAATTATGAAACACCATATATTGTTACTGTATTGTTGTTGTTAACTGTTATGTACACACGTTTTCAAAACTCCCCGAAAGGGTTTTTGAATATACTACATGCTGGACATTGTAGTGAATTGAAGTTCAAATTTCTTATAAGGTTAGGTCAATTATTTATGTAAATTTTCTCAGAAAAATTGTGTGAAAATTTTAAAATTCTAATTAATGGAAACTAAACTATATAAAAAATGATTAAATACGTATATTTTTCTTTTGCCTAAAAACTCTTTACTTGAGTAGTGCAGTGCATCAAACTTGAAAATTCCGAGAATTCATTTGAGTGCAGCATAACGATCACTCATAGTAGGGAGTTGAGACCGGTGTCATATTAAAGCTTTTTGAATGCCTTTTCATAGTATTTCATCAGATCCAATGTGAATTTTATATTTTTTGTTTTATTCAATTAAAAATATTTTGCCATTGTATTCTCAACCATTAATTCAGTTATATTTGTAAATTCAATTATTAAATTTTTTTCAATGGGGAAAAATTATTTAATAAATAAAACAAAAAATATAAATTTCACATAGAATCTGAAGTAATATTTTTAAAGGGTATTTCAAAAGCTTTAATTTGACACCGGTCTCAACTCATTACTATGAGTGATCGTTATGCTATACTCAATTGAATTTTAGGAATTTTCATGTTTGATGCACTGCCCTACTCACGTAAAGATATTTTAGACAAAACAAAAATATACGTATCCAATCATTTTTTATATAGTTTAGTTTCCATTGATTAGAATTCTAAAATCTTCACCCAATTTTTCTGAGGAAATTTACCTAATACGTTAATACGCTTAGAATATCATTAGTTTTCAAATCAAATGCCATTGTTTCACAATATTCATTTATTGATAGTGACACTTTATTTGACCTTTGATTATTTATAAATGTAACTAGCTCTTTTCGAATGTAAATCAATAATACTCTACCTGGTTCATGATTTACATTGTTACCAATATGAGACATCTTAGAAACTAAAACTTTACCTGGAATTTCAAGTATTTCTTTGTCACGTCATATCAAATTTAAAACATCGTTCAATCTTAAAATTTGATTCTTATGCTTAGTGAAAGATTGAACATTATAAAAAAGGATATTAATCGAAGGGCTTCTATTATTTTCAATATCGAATATATTGTTTATTATAAGTTGACGCTCTGTTCTAAATCGTCTCATTTCACAAGACCATGGATCATTATAATTTGAAGGCTTTGATGGCCTAAACTCATTAAAAGTTATAATAAAAATACCTTCTGCTTTTTTAGCTCGACTAAGAGCAACATAAAGCATATGTTTAGATAAAGCCATATTATTCCTTTGTATTTTAGAATTCTGACCTAACGAAATTATGACATTTGTCGAGTCGGGCAAATGACCCATTTGGGAGAGTGACTAATTCGGGCAAATGACTCAATTGGGCGAGTGACTAATTCGGGCAAGTGACCCATTCGGGCAAATGACCCATTTGGGCGAGTGACTCATTCGGACAAATGACCCATTCGGGCAAGTGTCCAGTCGAGCAAATGGCCGTTCGGGCAAGTGTCA
>JAQGCH010003134.1:0-11170 GCA_034699485.1 Nanhermannia elegantula
CACAAAGGGGGGACCAAGCACTGCATTTTTTGAAAATAACCCAATTCCTGGACAGTCCAGGCCAATCCTGGACACCTAGTCACCCTGCTCACATATAATCTAGATTAGTAGGTGTTGAGCTCTTATATAAATATATGGAGAGAAAATCTTGCTGTGTACATGTATAGTAGAGGTGAGAATTCACAAAAATTTTCAGTCCCAGTCCTATACCCATGACCTTAAATGTTCGATTTAAATACTAAAAATAAAAGTTAAAAGAACATGTTTTGAATATTTTTGTTTAATTTATTCGTATGTTTTAAAAGGTATTTAATTAATTCTTTATTTAAAGTATTTTAAGCATAAACAGTGCAAAAATATTGTAGTAATTCCTGACCCTTCCCTTGGGTCACCTGGTCTCCTAAGACAATTTTGTGCCTTATAGACCCCCCCCCCCCCCACCCCCCAGCCGTCTTTAGTGTTAATTCAATTGCGTTAAAGTCTAAGTGTCCCGATTTGTATAATTAAGCCAATAATTTTATAAAATTAACACATTTTAATTTCAAAACTAAATAATACAGTTTACAATTCTTTAATCTCAGGATTTGCATCACTTTCTGAGACTCGCTCTGAAAACACAGATATTTTAACATTCATAACAATTTAAGCATAAGTTTATGTAAGCAGAACTTCCACGACTGGCCTGAGTTGCTACCCAAAAGCAACTAACTCTCAATCTGACTTTAACTTACTATAATTCTTTCAATTAAAACTTTTACTTCTCCTTCTAAGGCATAGTTTACAGTTAGCTCAGCTTACATCCTCTTGAGCCTATTTTCACATCATGTGCTACAATATTTCTAATTTATTTAAGACTTTTCTTAGATTCTGTAGTGTTGTACAACATTTTTTTTGTTAAGTTAAACAATCATTAATTGTGAAACTAACCACAATATGTATAATCTTAATTTCAATTGAGGATCAGAGAGATTTAGTATTATTGGTAGAACACTAGAAGAGAGAATTTCACGTCTCTCACCTGAAAATGTTGGTAAATTGATTTTTATTAAAACTCAACTAAAAGGTGAATAAATATTGTAAAAAAATAAATAAATTTTATTTTAAAAAATTGGAATAATTTATCTTCATTCCCAATTAATCCCATCTATCAAATTTTGAATTCCAGTCTCATTCCCATCATAAATGGACTGGGACTTAGATTTTCACCTCTAATGTACTATCGGCGGCAAAAATCTTTGTTGAATCTAACATTTTAGCGCTCCTGTTTAGTGTATGCATCCAATATCGTTCAACGTTCCCTTAATAATATATAGTCTTATTGGTTGTAGTTATTTTTTGAGCGCGAAGTTCAACAAAGACTTTTGTCGCCGACTGTACAATTGCTGTAATAGGGGCTTGAAATCGACCTTATTAATAATTTTGAAAGACTTATCTTTATTTGTTTTCGTGAAAAAAAAATTAAAAAATTTAGTGATAAACCTAGAAAAAGAAAAACTTTTAATTGACTAATGATTCAAATAATAATACAGGGAGTCCAGTCTAAAAGTAGTCCAAGAGTTATCAGATAAATAAGTAAAGAAAAGGATATTTTAAAAACCAGATAAATACAAATCAGTAATCAATGAGTAACAGAACTCTGTTATAAACTTCAATTAATTTGATTATTTATTGTTGAATTGAAAGTATTAGTGTTTTTTAATGTTAAAAACTATTTTTTATTATGAATGTTAAGATTTTTATTTATTATAACACAAATTGTGTTTTAAAGTAAATCATATTAAATAATAATTGGTTATTGTGTTTACAATTTATCACTAATTTTTGCAAATTTAAATCTATATTTTATAATTAATTTATTATTTTTAAAAGTATCCAAAATAAAAGTCATTTAATTCACTGTAAACACTATTCTTATTGTTTATCTGACTCATCACCAAATCATATCTATTGTCAGTCAAAAAAAGAAATCTCATTTCATGAACTTTTTATTACAACTACTCTTTAAAAAGACAAAAGTAAGAAAAGTTTTAAAAAAGTTTTGGGGCTACTATTAGACTGGACTCCCGGTATATGAATATTTTAAACTTTATTTACAGATAAGCAAAATAATGAAACAGAGAAATAAATTAATATTTAATATAATATAGAATTTTCTCTGTATTGATTCAAAACTATTGAATCAATTAAATGACAAACCAATAGCAGACTTGTTTAAAAACTCAATTCAACTTATAATTAATTAATCAAAATTAATTATTAATTTAAACTAATAATAAATGCTTACTTCTGATGTTTTATAACAACAAAAAGCATGCTTTATATGAGTGCTTTAAAGTTATTTTGATGTTTTTTTTCGTTTTATTTAAACTTTTTAGATAACAAAATATCAAAAAGATTAGCAGTTTTATCAAAAAAAAACTTTTAAGTGTTATAAAAATTATTAATAAGTTCAATTGCAAGCTCCTAATATTGCAACTGTACATCTATTTTGTAATTTTAAGACAATAATTTATTTAATTTTAGTTAAACAAATTTTTTATGTCACAGAAACAATGAATCACAAGTTCTTGAAAACAAATACAATAATTTGATTCAAATTCAAAATAATATGACTCAAGATTTAAGTAGTGATAGACCTGATTGTGAAGAAATCCTAAAATCGAAAACTTCCTGGTCTTTACTTAAAAGTGAATTTGATTTTAATAAAGAGCTTAAAACTATAGATAAAAATACAGATCCAATGAAATATAAAAAGTCGTTCATATATTCTCATATAATTCCGAAAATAGCTTTGAATACAGAAAGCATTAGTGAAAGTGGAAATGTTTATACGAATGATTTTGTTCATCAAATTTTAGAGAAGCTTAATAATTACTTTAATGGAAATATTAGATCGTATTTTATCACATATTTTGAATTAATCGTCATTACGATCGACGATAAAGTATACAAATTGAGACGTGGATATGAATTAGTATTAATTACATTAATGCAAAATGACATCAAATCAATTATTGAATCATTTGTTGTACCAGAACTTTGTCATATAGGTATACAAACAATTTCATGTGGTTATTGCAATGTAATTGCACTTACACAGGAAGGTAAGCTGTTTAGCTGGGCTGATAATTCCCAATATGAACAATTTCAGGATGAACTCATGTACAACATATTTGGACAACTCATATATCAAAAACATGCAGAATATTTGATACCAAAGCAAATTGAATTCTTTTCTGAAACATTCATTATTAGTGTTTGCTGTGGTTTTTATCATACACTTGCCTTAACTAATATGGGAGAAGTGTATGCCTGGGGTTCTAATATTTTCGGCCAAGTAGGACACGGTGTTAATATTTCACTACAAACAACACCAATTAAATTAAATGGATTTCATGAGAAAAAAATTGTATCAATAGCTTGTGGAAGCTATCATTCTATGGCTTTATCAGAATGCGGTTTTGTTTATAGCTGGGGTTTCAACAAATGTGGACAATTAGGTATTCAAAATGTTCATAATGTTATTAAACCAAAAATGATTGACGTGAATAATGTATTGTTTCAAAAAATATGCTGCGGTTTATCTCACAGCTTATTGCTTTCAACCAATGGTGATATATATGCGTTTGGAAACAATAGTGAGGGTCAAATTGGCAATTCATGTAATGTGAATCAATTTACTCCAATTAAAATCAACGATAATATAAAGTTCACTGATATTTTCACAAATTTTTGTGATATTTCTATTGCTTATTCTAATGATGGAATATATTATATTTGGGGTTATTGTAAAAATAAGGCAGTCCTAACTCCTACTGAAACAAGTTATCGTAAACTTGAAGATATTATTGAAAAATATTCAAACTTTACCTGTGAAAACATCAAAAAGTCTATTCATTTTGATTACGAATTTCTTTTTAATACCTTTTATGACATAGGATTCAATATGACAGGAGAGGTTATTAAAGGAAGTTATGGGACTACATATAAAGCAAAATCGATTGTTTCGGATAATAATTTTGCGATCAAGAAATTTGATTTCAATTGTGATCTAATTGAAGATTTCATTAAAGACAAAAATTTAAATCAACACACTATTTGTGAAATTGATGATATATTTCTAGAGAATTATAATGCATGGTTTGAATTCGATTATGAACTGATTAATGAAGTTAAATATCATAAAAATAAAATTTTTTATTGTATTCAAACAGAATATTGTGAAAACAACTTAAATGACTTTGTCATTGACTTAAAAGATGATGAAAACTTTACAGGAAGTGGGTTATTTACTGAAGTTGGGTATTATATACTCAGCGAATTATTTATTGAGTTGTTAGAATGCATTAATTTATTTCATAAGCAAATTCCGCCTATCATTTTGAAAACTTTAAGTACAAGCAATATATTTTTGAAAGTACGATCAAATACCAAGTTCATAAAGTTTGCTGACCCACGAATATCCTATATTGAAAAATATGTAAAAAATTCAAATTCAGTATTGAATTGTAATTTGCTAGAAAATAAACCAGAACATATGGAAATTAGACCTAATGTCCAAATGGATGACGTTTATAGTTTAGGAGTTATTTTAAATGAAATGTTCGACTTGAAGCACAAAAGGTATGTGTTTTTATAAAACTAAAAGTATATCATTAATTTGGCATAAATAAATTTTAATTATAATACCGTTATTTATTTAATAATTAAAACAGATTAAATTTTTTTAGTAATCACTTTTAATCCGATAATTATTTTGCTTTAGCTCGTATAGAATGAATAATCTATGTTTACCAGTTATAAATTAATTTAAAAGATTTCTGAGATTTATTTTCTGAGCACTTATAATAATTTTAAACAAACTAAAATCTTCCTATTTTCAAATTTATTTATTTTGTGCAACATCTCTAAGTTGATCACATAATCTGATCCCAATTCATTTTAATTTACATCTATTAAGAATTACCTCTGTTTTTTAAACACTTTTCTAACTTTAAAAATTATTAAGTTTTCGTCACCCAATAGCTTTAGTTATACCTAGCGTTGGAAATTTTACGTAAAAATCTTTTTGAGGTGTAATTTTACGTAATTTTAACTAAAAATCTGTAACAAAATGTAAAATTCTGTAAAAAAATGTAAAATTCTGTAAAAATCTTTTTACTCATAAAAATCAATTTATAAAAAAAATAAATCATATGGATATAGTCGTAATCATGTTGATCTACAATTAGCCTTCATCAGGATTGGATTAAGTATCATAATAGCAATTTTACAAATTAAAATACTACTGTATCACTAAAATCTCTTTAACTTTAGAATTAGCGAGCCTATTGCGATCCTTTTAGTGAATTCTTTCACTCATCGAAAAAATAAGTTCAACTGGTAATTGAACTACGTTAATCAATTTGCAATTTTAATAAAATGAATGCAAAATTTTTCAAAAATAAATTTTAAAAATTTTGATTTTTTACAAAAAAAGCCAATAGATTTTTACAGTATTTTACAGAATTTTACGCAGGCCTGTATAAAAATCTGTAATTACACAAGGAACATCCCTAGTTATACTTATCTACAGTATGATGCAAATATCTATAAATATTATATGAAATCATTTAAAGCAAAATATATTTTTAATAACAACATTTAATTTGTAAAACATATATACATTTCTAATATATACCAACCGTACAATTTTTTTTAATAATTTAAAACTCAAATTTTATTCACTTACGGTTGCCAAATATATTGGACAACAAATCTATTCAAAGTTTGAAAATCTGTATATTTAAAAAGAAATATTAGTTTATTAAATGTTTGAAATTTAAATCATGTTTTAGTTGAAGTGCTGTATTAATTTTTATCATTTTAGTAGATTATCCTCCTTTTATTTTTATATAATACGTTCTGTGCAGTAACGACTTATAGCTTAATGCATAGAAATGAGAAAAACGCGTTTAAAGTAACATAACTTTGTAATGCTTTTAAAACATTTATTTTGAACAAAAGATCATTTGATATAACATTATTATTATTTCAATTATTTGATTAAAATATAAATTATCAATAATTTACTGAATTTCTTAATATTTTTCTCGAGTTTATCTGCCATGAGACTGGATGTGATGTCCTTTCTTTCCATTTTCTTTGGACTTTTGCATCAATTCATTATTAATTAAATCGATTGGGTTTGTTTATTAATAACACAATTAGTTATACGTTTCAATTTATTTTTTAATAAATCACACATTTTATAAATCAAAACAAATAAATATAAACAAAAATCAAAGCTTCAATTCAAAAGTTTGTAAACAATTGATTCATAGTTGTTATGTTAGTATTGCGTCAATGATAGAAAAGCGCAGTTAACACACTCTTGTGACGCATAAGTGCAAAATAACTTTTAGATATAATGGTTTTCTATGGGAATCAAAGACAACTTCTGTACCGATTTAATGATATTTTTCTCATTGAAACATATTTTGAAAATTTGTCTGCATCTAAAATAGGGTCTAAATATTGATTTAATGCAATAATCCGAAAAACCCTATATCCCACCACAAGTCGTTACTGCCGAGAACTCATCATATATATACAGTCGTAGACAAAACGTTTTTAATAGTTTTTAGCTAGTCTACGCATCTAAAAATTGTTCAATTTTGATGAATTTTATTTTGAGTAAACCAGAGATCCCAGAAAACCTTTTCACTAAGCGGCATCAATCTCACTTAACATGCTTATTATTTATTAAGTTCATACAGAGCTCGATGATTGTAAATTCAAAATTCTGATCAATGCAAACGATAGTACTCTTAAAATGATTAAATACGCGTATTTTTATTTGGTCTCAAATCTCTTAATGTGTGCAGGGAAGCGCATCAAACTTGAAAGTTACGAAAATTCAATTGAGTGCAGCCAAACATTCACTTATCAGAAAAGCTTGAGAACGGTGTCAAATTAAAGCTTTTAAAATGCTCATTACTAGGGCTGTTAAATCCATGCAAATGCATGTTTTTTACAGTAATGAAGATGTAATGTAAACGTAAAAATCTATCCGAATCATTAAATAAGCTTTAAAATAAGCTAACTTTCAATTTGCATATTTTGGTACTTTTGACAATTTATGCATATTTTAGTACATTTTTTTAGAAAAAACAAGGTATATTAATGATTTTGGTTGAAAGAATTTCAAAAATTAATTTCCATTAAAAGAGTCCTGTTTACAAAAAAAAAATTTAATCCCATGAAAATAAGATAGATATTCAATCCCTTAGCTATAATCTAAAGTCTTGAAATCTTGATTTAGTTTATATGAAATTTGCGTCATCGAAACATTTTTAAGACAAACAAATGTTTTTTTATTTATAATTTTATTTTGTCTGAAAATCGTGAAAGTATTGTTAAAAATGCACTTTGTTATTCATTGCAACTCTAAATTTATTAAATCAATGCTAAACTTTGTTATTTTGATGAAAAAATTAAGTTTTATATTATTTTTAAGTGCATATTTTGGGTATTTTTCGTGCATATTTAGCCAAAATAAATGCATATTTTTCACAGCCCTACTCATTACAAATATTGTATCAGATATTATTTGTGATTTATACATTTTCACCTTATTAATTAAAAACCTTTTTTCCATTGTAAAATTTTATTTATATAAATAACATTAAAATCAATTATTTGATTGAATTAATGGTTGAAATTATAATGTAAAAAAATTATTTAATTAATTAGTCAAAAAATATAAATCTCGTTTAAGATTTGATAAAATATTTGTAAAGAGCATTTCACTAGCTTCAATTTGACAACGGTCTCAACCTTTTCAGATGAGTTGGACTGCTCTTAATTGAATTTTCATAATTTTCAGGTTTGATGCGCTGCCCTGCACACATTAAGAGATTTGAAACCAAACAAAAATACACGTATTTAATCATTTTAAGAGTACTATCGTTTGCATTGATCAAAATTTTGAATTTACCATCATCGAGCTCTGTATGAACTTACCTTAATAAATAATAAGCATGCTAAGTGAGATTGGTGCCGCTTGGTGAAAAGGTTTTCTGGGATTTCTAGTTTACTCAAAATAAAATTCATCAAAATTGAACAATTTTTAGATGCTTAGACTATCTAAAATCGATTAAAAACTTTTTGTCAACGACTGTACTCTGTTGTACAGAAGTAGGTCTAAATATTCTAATCTGTTATCTGTGCAGGACATCTTAAATCTGTACAATACAGATCAAGTCTGTACGTTTGGCAACCGTATATTCACTATACACTTATTTAAAGAAAGAAGAAATAATTTAAGCTAACCGATTATTTATAAAAATATTGAAGGTCTATTAATTCTATTTTCTAAAATATATAGTTGCTTTTGTTATTTCTGTCTCCGACTGGACCACCAAAATTCTGGTTGTTCTAGAATTAACTACTTAGCAATTAAAAGAATTTTAAGCAAAATAAATTTTTAATATAAGACAAAATATAAATATATTTTATTTTCTTTTTAGTAAAGATAAACTTAGTTCCAACAATATTTTACTCAAAAAGTATCAAAATATTCATAATATTTACTCTGAAATGACAACATTACAAACAAATGAAAGGCCAACATGTGAATTAATTATAAAAAGAAGAAGATTTTGGGCCCTTGAGAAAAATGAATTCAAATTTTATGAAGAGATTAAACGAATATTAGAGAGCAAATTAAAAAGTGGTAAAAGTGAGAAAATATATTTTATTAATTCTAATTATAGACCATTTGCTTATGAATTATTAGAATTAAAATTAAAACTTGAAATTTTGAGAGATAAAGAAAAATTTCACACATATGAAGGTAGACTTGAATCATACAAAAATTGGAATTTAGATTACATAAAGCCAGAAGAACTAGCAAACAGTGGGTTTTATTATTTACAGGTTAAAGATCACGTTGAATGCATTTCTTGTAATCTTATCATAAGTGATTGGGAAGAAGGAGATGTTCCATCTGAGGGTCATAAACGATTCAGTCCTGAGTGTAAATTTGCCAAATTATTATTGTATTAATATCACAATTACAAGTACTGCGGCGTCACAATTATAAGTTTTGGATTGAGCGGGCGTCAAGAGTTTAGCGAAATATTTATTTAATTCTGCACTCAATCTCATAATTACTTAATCAAACATTACAACTGACTTAATGTTTACTCTAATACCTTGTATGATACAGCTCTGTTAATATATTTGTAGATTTACAATACTTATATCCATTAGGTATAAGAGTAGGCCTGAAACCATTTAATACGTTTGATTAAGTAATTATGAGATTGAGTTTACTTAGACCATAGACCTCGATTTTAGCATCTAAAAAATATCCAAAATGAAATACAATCGAAATGAAAAATTTGAAAATTGACCATCACAACACTGCGAATTTGTTAAAAATCACTGCATTCATGTGATATAAATAAGTGATACACAATATATAAATGAGTTAACAATGATAAAAATAGTACATGTATACCTTGTATTTAATAATAATAAATTATTTTATTTTTCTATATTTGTTCACTTTTGTCTAGTGTTAATCAAAAATCAGTGCACATACACTTCATTTGTATTGATTAAGGTTTGGAATTTATGCGTGTTTTTATCAGATTTTCCTTCACAACTCTTTCTCATCACTGCGAATGTTTTAAAATCACTCCTTTGAAGTGATACACAATTTAAATATCTTAACAATGATAAAAATAGATATATATAATAATAAATTCTTATCTAAAAGTTTTGGATAAAAAACTTTAATACAAATAGAATCTAATTTTCTTCTTATTGTAGAATTTGATTAAATACAAGTATATATAATATTAAGATTATTCAGATAAAACAATATTCAAAGATTAATAATAATTGAAAATTTGCAACAAAATAATTAAGAAAATTAGATGTTTATTAATTCCTTATGAATAAGGATTGTTTATTCTTTACTATATATTTATTGTTTATTCAGAATGTTTTCTCTTTAATTTAAAACAGTTATTTTGCATTTGAGATTCAGCTGAATTGACTAAATAATAGTCATAACTTGAAAACACTAAAGTCTTTATTAAATATGTAAAAATAACAATAACGAACAACACTATTATCTACAGACTAGGGTTGCCATCGTATGGTAAACCCATGCCCACCCAAACCCAACGAGTTTTCAAAAACAACTATACACAAACCCATACTCAAGTTTCTTAGTTTCAACTTTCCTTTACTAATGAGCACACAGACAATTGTGTGCAAAATGAGTGATCGTAAAAATCGAACTTAGATTAAAATATTTGCAGACTATCGATCTTTACGATAATCGATGACAATCCTACTGCAGACTGACCACCTTTCACACATAGAGGGTAAGTCTCACGCCTCTCGCATAGGCTATCCGCGTTATGTTAGTCCAAACACTACAAAAGAGTAAAACCTGTCAAAGTTGGGCAAGAAAATAAGTTCTTATTGCAAAATATATAAAGTAAAAAACAATTAATATTTTGCTAAAAGGACTTAACTGTTTGCCCAACTTTGACAGGTTTTACTGTATAACGGGAAATGGCACAACTTTGAAATTTATTTTAAAGCAATTTTAAAGTAAATTAGAAAGACCTGAAACAGCATTAAATTGCATTATAAAAGTAAAAAAATTGTCATTTGTTATCTTTAAAATAAACTTAATGACTATAACTAAAATTACTTTCTATTTAATAATCTATAATGAACTTCAAAGTATAGAATAATAATCTAGTTTGTTATATAGTAAATATTTTAGTTTATTTTCTAATTTATTTTTAAAATGCTTAATAAAATTAAAATTTGAAATAAAGTTTTATGGATATGTTAAAAATAAAATTAAAATTTTGTCCATAATTTTTTGAACAGGTTGCAAACCTTTATTATATTTTCTAATACATGTTGATTTATAGAACTTTGGTCGGAATCTCTGATGGCAACGTCCATGTAAAACACTGATTAAAATACTGTATTATATTTTAGCACATTTTGTATTCAAATATTATAAATAACAGAAAATATTTCGGTCGCGTTCAGTTTATCGACAATGAGTTTATCGAAAATGAGTTTATCGACAATGAGTTTATCGACAAATGAGTTTATCGACAATGAGTTTATCGACAATGAGTTTATCGAC
>JAQGCH010003135.1:0-11164 GCA_034699485.1 Nanhermannia elegantula
GATATGGGCCCTTTTTGGTATAGTCATAGAAGAACTATTAACTCAACACTTAGCTGGCAAGTAGCCTTTGGAGTTTGGAGCTCAGCAACTAAGGATGGACTTATTGCTATCGATGATGTAATAGTTGATTTTGATAAGCCGTGTCCACCAGCAGGAAAATGCGATTTTGAGGTATAAAATAAATGGTTAATTTTTGTAAATCACTTGTTTTCTAAAATTAGAAACTATGACGAATAGTACAGTGAATCCCATTTATAACCTATGGTTAGAACCCTTAAAAACATTAAGAAGAACACTGTAACAGTTAAATATTTTAAAATTCAGCTTTGATTGAAAAGTGTACACTATTAATGAGATTAACTGTATTTTAAATAATATAATAAGTGGATATTTTAGTTTAAACATTTTTTATATTTTGATATTTTTCTTTCATAATTGATTGCATAGATAACAAATAATATGTCAATTTTAATGTCAGATTTTAATTCTTTAGTTATTTATTAAAATGTAATCATCAACTTTTCTTGAATGAGTGGTATGGGTTTAACAATTTTTGAAGCGTAAAACAAATTATTTAATTAACATAATTTTTTTAAAGCTAATTCTTTGAAAATTATTTCCGAATACGACTTTCTTTTAATTGCTATTATAAGCTAGAGCTGGGGATCCACCCATTAATCCGGGTACACAGTTCCAATGTCTAAGAATCGGGTAACTTCAAATTATTTGTTTCTTTATTTTTCGCTTCAATTTCAAATGCACATGTCTCAAAATTTAAAGTAAACATAGAAATGTTGAACTATTACAGAGTTAAAGGGAGTCAAAGGCATCGAACTCATGATCGAAGGGTCGTGGGTTCGATCCTCTCAAGCTAACTTCTTTGATTGCTGTATGCCACATATTCATTGTTTTTAACAATCCCTTGATCCGAAGGGTTCGCCCACACCGACACGGGGTTATCCCCGTAAAAATCTTAAAATCTATCTTTGTAAGCATGAAATTGAATGAAATATGTGTCAATTTCCTGGGCACCTAAGCGGTTCATGAAATACCCGTAATTCTACAACCTATTATATAGAGCCATAATTTTTTCTATTTTTATACTAAAAAACATCCGATATTATCTCATTAATAGAATGGCGACACATGTATGTGGGAAAGTATACTTCCAAATCATAACAACATAGCTCAACAGCAAAAGCTCAGATGGTCTAATATTAGTATAGGCCTAGACGTATCAAATAACATAATCACCAAAACTGACTTTACATGGACTGTACACTCGCCAATCCACGGAAGTTCTGAACTTTTTCCCTCTGTTGATCACACTTTAAACACAAAGTTTGGCAATTATTTGCTGTTACGTGATGTAAAACCCCGAAAAGCTTATGACAGAGCAGTTCTAATGTCTGATCGTTATGATATCGATAAGACACAAAAATCATTTTGCTTAAAATTTTTTACATACTTTGCAGTTCAGGGAACTTATACTACTTATGCTCCCAGTTCAGAAATTGAAGTTTTCCAGAGTGAAAATTATAAGACGACCAAAAAAATATATAATGATAAGATTATACTTAATATTAACGCTGGAAAGGCGAATAAGTGGATTTTTAACAGCATTACAATCAAACCTGAGAACCAGAGCTCAACAAATATGTGGTTTTATTTTGTATGTGCTTTAATATATATTTATATACAGTCACAGCCGTAGCCAGCTATGGGCAAAGGGGGGCCGGGCCCCCCAAAGATTTTTAAACATTTAAGTGTAGATCTGTGAACATTCAAAAAATTGGTTAACTACTGGATATTTCCTATGTCTGGCCCCCCCAGACTGAAAATCCTGGCTACGGCACTGTATACAGTATAATCTAGTTTTAAAGAACTCAACTATAATGAATCCCTTGCCTTATTTAATAAATGAGCGATTCGTTGTAATGCAAAATAAAGTTCAAACATTTGGTATTTCATCAAAATATAGTGTTATTCCAAATCGCAATAGAATTAAGTATTGAACTGAAAATTATTTGAAAATTATTTTACAAAACTAATTGATGCTCTGCAAGAACGGCGCAAAGCGTTTTTAATTGTTGACCCTTTTTATATATAGAGTGTCTGATAAGTTCCTATACATAGAAATAGGTTTTGCATTATTGAAGCGCGTGCTTTGTCTTTAAAAACAATACGCTTTCAATATTTGTTCTTTTAATTAAATGTGGTTATAATCTGATTGTAATATACTGTATATACTTAAATACAAAAATTGCTAAAAATAATGTGAATATAATTAAAAACGGCAGATTTAAGTAGTTTTACAATTAAAGAAAGACTTATAGCCAGCACTTGGTTTCACGATCGAGTAGTAAATGAAAAATATTTTAAAGATATCAAAAGCGAATATCCAATCTATGAACTGAAAGCGTATTTTATTTCAATGCAAATCACGCGTTTCAATAATACAAAACCTATTTCATTCTATAGGGACTTATCAGACACTATATTTAAAAGGGTCAACAACAACAAAATTGTAGACTTCTGTGAATTCGTAATATTATTGTGATTTTTTTTTCTAATTGCCTGTTTGGGGGACAAAATATAATGTAAAAATCTGTATTTATTGTATAGAAAATAAATAATAATATTTTGTCCCCCAAACAGGGAATTAAAAAAATCGCGACAATATTAAGAATTCACACAAGTCTACAATTTTGTTGGTCAACAATGAAAAACGCTTTGTGCCGTTCTTGCAGCGCATCAATTCTATTGATATGTGTGATAACTATTTTTTTGAATAAAATACTAAATGCATAGTTTATTTTGTATTACAGAAAAAATTTAGTTCAATAAACTGTAAAAATAAGGTAAAGGAAAATTGAGTTATAATGATCGCTCGTTATAATTATTATTACATTTGCTATTTCTGTTGATTATGAAACCCTTCTATGTATAAATGTTTCGATTAAAAAGTTTAAAAGCATGTTCAATGATAGGTTGGAACAATTGAAACGATAGGCTCATCCATAGCTATTGATGATATATCAATCGATTCAGGAGATTGTAATTCACTGTCAAACATGTTTAATTGCTCTCAAACAGAATGGGTTCCTATGAGTAAAGTTTGCGATTATGTCACAGACTGTACTAATGCAAAAGACGAACAAGTTTGCGGGTCATGTAATTTTGAAAATAAGAACTTATGTGGTTATACAAAAAGATTTTCAGGTTTGAAAATTATTAAAAAATTAATCATTTGTAATATACCTGTATTATTAAATAAATAATTTTTAATAAACATTTAAAATCATTCATAAATTTTTAACAAAACAATACGTTTTTGTTATAAATTAAAAACTATTTTAAAATAAAAATATATTATATAAGAAATAAATTTTTATACTAAAAGGTACTGCTGAGGACACTTCTTTTCAATGGAGTTTTGGTGATTTTACTACTGGACCAAAAGCGAGCCCATACAATACAGACGGTTATTTGATTGCTAAAAGATCTTATGAAAGTGTGAATGAACCTGCTGGTTCAACAGAGCTAGAGTCGAATATAATAAAGGGAGCATCTCAAAGTAACACAAACATTTTAAAATTGTATACATTAAATTGCAATATTAGTTTTTAGCTTTGAACATAACATTATATCTTCTAATGATAATGTAGCTATTTATGCAATAAACTATTTCATTTCATAGAAATTATAATTTAGATACTATATTTGCAAAATGCACCATTTAAATGTTTTATATAATGATCATTATTTATTTATAATTTAAGGTTGTTACATTGAATTTGCCTACAACATTTTTGGCAACACATTACGCTCTACATTAATGACTCTAAGAGTATTTATAAATATTCAAAATGGTTTTGAACGGTTTGAGATATGGAATAGCGAAGCATACAATGTAACGCAGGGCCAATGGAATTCTGGCAGAGCGTATCTCCAAAGAATGAAATATAATTTTACGATAATTTTTAGAGCTAATAATGACGGTCGGGGCACAGATTCTTATGTGGCTTTGTCTAGTATTTTGTTTACTGATTGCGAACCTGAGCAAAGTGTCGCTTATTGTGATAAGGATAACGGCAAATTCCAGTGCAAGAATGGAGTTTGTATTAGCAATTCATATTATTGCGATTTTAGTGATGACTGTGGGGATAATTCTGACGAATCAGAGTGTAATAACTATCAGAGATGTAATTTTGAAAATGGAGTTTGCAATTGGGGTTCCAATCAAAGGGGTTCATGGCAAATGAGAAGTGGTGCTCCAAGTTTGTATTTTGGGCCAACCAGAGATCATACAGAAGGTAATTATGTCAATTTTAAAAGTGCCATATACAATATTTGTATGTAGTGGACGAAGCACTTCCTTCGGCCGGGACGTAGAATTCGTTTCCTGAATGGTTGGCAATCAGTGCTGATACTTATATTTTCTGTTTGGGGTCAAACATGATAAAAATCTAAGATATTGCAATTTTTTAAAAAGTGCTACAGACCTACACACAAATGTTAAAAACCGTTGGGGGAAGCTATAGTCCCAATGCCTTCCCCTAGTTACGGCTATGTTGACAGTTCTAAGCATCATATATATATAAATTTATTGCTTGTTACAATAATATTCTGCACTATAATTAAGCTAATTATTATTTATTTAAATTAATTTAAGGTATTCCAAATGGACGATTTTTGTGTTTACAATTAGGTCAGGGTATCTCATCTTCACCATCAATATTAGACGGTCCCATCTTTCAGCCAACGTATGGATGCCGTATAACTGTATGGGTTAATATGGAAGGCAACGCAAGTCTCTCTTTCAATGCAGAACTTTTAGGCGATGGTCAGACTCAACAAATACAAACTTTTCCAATTTCAGTTCGTTCGGGAATGTTTACATATATTAGACATATAATTCAATTTGACGATAAAGGTTTACAATACAGGGCATTTTTTAAAGGTATATATGACTTAAATATATGCAGTTTATACTGTATTGTTATAGTGAAATTGGTTATATTATATGTGTTGGTTATGATTAGTGTTGATTCAATCCGAGAACAAGAAGGGAATTACAGTAAAGTTTTTTAATAAATGAAAACGAGAACGATATTAAAGATTTAAAACACTATTTATAATTATATCAATTTTTGGACTCTTAAATGTTTGTTAAACCCCGTTATAGTAAAGTTTGACTAACTGTAATTAATTAATTATTTATTATTAAATAATTAAAGTAAATATTGAGAAACAATTAATTCAAACCTTACATAACATATTAATTAGTTATTCAAATAAATTACTTTATAGGAACTGTTCAAACGGCCACAAATCAGAAAATACCCAGTTATATAGCAATCGATGACATCTCATTCTCACCACAATGTCATGTTTCAAATGCAGTTCCAACTGTAACTGTACATCCATTGACTACTCCATCTCGATGTCCGGGAAAATTCGATTGTTATCCATCAGATCCATTACCTGGGGATGATTGCATCGAATTGAGAAGAGTCTGTGACTTTAACCAAGACTGTCCGAGTGGTTTAGATGAGGCCTATTGTGGAACCTGTACTTTTGATGACAACGACATGTGTGGCTGGACTAACATTGGTCAAGGCATACAGCAATGGACAATACAATCTGCCTCACAATTTAAATATTTAGGTGATACCACAAGCATTCCAAAAGCTGACAGCTCAGGCGATAAATTGGGATCTTTTCTAATTATAGATACTTCTAAAGGTATTATAACTTTAATTTTAATTATTTTTATTTTTTGCGTTAATGTTATTTTTTAATAGAGATATTATTGCATTCTCGCTATGCTTAACAGTTAAATGCAATCGATTTGTTAACTATATTTATATTTTAATTAAAACATTTAATCATTTTTGTGTTAAACTCATTTTTAAACAAATGAGTTTATAGTGTGATTCACTATATCCGAGTTTATTATAAGGAGGTTTTACTGTAAATATAATTTAACATTATTCTAAAGCTGAAAATGCTTTTTATTATAGAAATTGATTTTTTATTGCTTAACAGGTGGTACATATGATATTCCTGCTTTAATAACTACCCCACCATTGGGAGGGACGGGACCCAATTGTCATATGATATTCTCTTATCATCAGTACAATAAATCTGTGGATTCGAAAGGAGTATATCTCAAAGTAATACTCTATCGAAATAGTGATGCATTTCAGAAGACATTATTAACTATTTCCGAACCATATAAACAATGGACAACATTTAGCGCTCAAATTGGAAGTTTAACTGCTGGCTATCAAATAAAAATCATGGCTGAAGGACCTAGAAATGAGATCACATATAAATTTGTTGATATGGAAATCGACAATATTAGATTTTTTCAGTGCGAATATTTTAATAATATATTAATAGTGAACTGCACTTTCGAAAGCGACACTTGCGGTTGGAGTGATGTGGGCCTTACAAGTAATAACAGACTTGATTGGGTAAATTATATAAATTTCATTTAAATATATAACTTTATCATCTTTAATTTTATTTAAATCTTAGAAAAACTGTAATTCAGATATATTATTATAGCATTTACTGTGTATTTAGATTATTTTGAAAATTTTTATAACTAAAGCTCTGAATACATTGTATTAAAGCTGAATTACATACAGTCTCACGACTAACAAACAAACAAACACACACACAAACACACACACACACACACACACACAAAGCTGCAAAACTACTTTTAAATTTTCCAAAATTTTAAGTATTATTTAATACAAAAATATTTAAACAGAAAAATATTCAAATAATTTAAACCTGTAATTAAAATATAATTTATTTAATGAGAAAATATTGGTTTTATTAAATAAATATTTCGTCGAAGTCATGAAATACATATATTATAAAAGCATAAATCTATATGATATACATTTAAAAATTAGGTGAGAACTAACGATCCACAAATAGATCCGGGATATGATCATACATCTAGAATACGTCCAACTCCTCCTCAATCAGGATTTTGGTTGACCACTAAAAGAGAAGTGGGAATGATAGGCAACAATACGGCGACTCTGAGGATAAATCATCAAATTATGTATTCAGAGCCTCAATGCCTAACATTCTGGTATCATATGTTTGGTAGAGATCCGGCAACTTTTGCTTTAATACTAAATGAGAAGACATCAGGAACTGGTGGCACTGTATTATGGCTGAAGAGAACGCCTCAAAGCAATAGTTGGCTCAAAGCTCAAGTAACTGTACAGAACAGTAATCCCAACTCTCCCTATTATCTTATGTTTAAAGCAACACTACAGAGTCAGATGTCTACACGTCAGGACACTATTGGATTGGATGATATCAGCTTCACATCAGGCCAATGTCCTGATACACCGTTTTGTGATTTTGAGGTGAATTATTCGAAATTTATGTTAAATTTGAAAATAAAATATTTAAAAGTGACGTCACTTTGTTTGAGTTGATATTTAATTTAAATTTTTTGACATAAATTTAGGCAAACTTTTGTGGCTGGTCAGCAACGACAATTGGTCCGGTCTTTGGCCAATATTGGGATCGAACAACCGCTTTTGCCAGTGGCACACAATCCCCGCCCACTGATCACACGCTAGGATCGGAAAACGGAACCTATGCTAGAGTTACGGTCATCGGAAAATTAGCTGTAATTGAATACAAATTTAACGACACAACTATACTGAACAAACAAAGCTCAACACCAGCACAAAAAAGATCCTATTGTCTAAAATTCTGGTATTATTTTGATGGCAGTGGTAATAGTTTATCAGTTGAGGTCAATTCATTCTATCAGTACTGGAATTCTGTGGAAAATGTGTTTCTACGACAATGGCTTTATGCGAGGGCTAACATTACTGTTTATAATGGGGATAAGATTACATTTAATGCAAAAGTAAATGATGAGAATTCAGTTATAGCTCTCGATGATGTACTCATTCAGAACTATCCGTGTGAACCAATCGGATCGTGTGATTTTGAATCAGGTTTGATATGAAAACACTTTAGTTTTTACTTATATTTCATATTTTGATGATAAGGAGAAAACAATTAATGTTTTGTGTTTAATAAGTCATAATAAGTCATTTAATTATTTCATTCAATATGTCATTCTGTATATTATACAGAATAAAAAATAATTTAAAAACTTATCGTTTTCATTAAGTTTTTTGCTAAAAATGCTTAAGTAATAGAATTAGATTTTGGTCTAATTTAAAAATAAATATTGATTTTACGATTTTGATTATATTAATAAAAATTAAACTTTAGATAACAATAGTTATTAAGTGATTATTCAAGAAATTTTCAAAAAATTATACAAAAATATAACGATATTTGAATAATGATTATTTGTAAAGGATATAGCAATAAATAAACATATACAGTAAAAGCTCGATATAACTGACCTCGATGTAACGAACAGCTCGTTATAACGTACATAATCGGAATCCCGTTCGGCTATTAACTTAAACTAAAACCCATTCGATATAACGAACACTCGATTTAACGATTTAACAAAAATTTTTACTCCTTGAGGGTTCGTTATATCGAGCTTTTACTGCATAAGAAAATGTAGCAATGAAAGAAAGTATATGCATGAAAATTGAATATTTAATAATTAATCTAAAATTTTTTGAATACATATATTTATAAAAAAACAAAACTTTGAAAAATTGAATATGCTAAAATTTTACAAAGATGAAAGTTATAATTAATCAATAATATACTTTTACAGTTTATTACCGGTAGTTATTTTTATAATAAATATTTGCCTGCACTCTATAATATGTATAACGTATATTCTATAGATTTCTGCGGTTGGACTAATATTCTACAAACACAAAATCCAAGTCAAGTCATATGGCTTCGTAATTCAGGATCCACTGCTTCAGGAAATAGCGGACCAAAGAGAGACCACACCACTGGTTCTCCAGATGGCTGGTATGCGTTCGTACCGCTTGATTCACAAGAAAATGGCTCAGCAGTACTTCAAAGTGAAATCATTCACTATTCACCAGTTGTTTGCCTAAAATTTTTTTATCACATATTATCTGCAAATAAAGTATATTCTCCTAAACTAGTGGTCGCGTACAATAATCGTCGCGGCCGTATTATAACATGGAGAACAATATCTATCTCCAGTCAAAATAGTGATCAATGGATAGAATTCAATACAACTCTACAAAACATGCCTTCAAGCTATAGGTTTGAGCTCAGGACAGTTGAAGGAAATGAGTCGAGAAGTGATGTAGCAGTTGATGACATTCAGATATTCAATGGTTCGTGTGATAGTCATTCAGTTGTCACTACTTTAAGTCCATTGACAACTACAAAAGAGTCAGTTTATGAACAGCAATGGGACTGTGATTTTGAGTCAGTGGCATGTAATTGGACTTTAGATTCTAATTGGATTCGAACCAATTTTAAGCCAAGTATGTATTTCTAGCAAATATATTAAATCAAATGTAGTTCTGATAGACTTCAAGTTGAATAATATTGAATATGAATAAATAATTTTTGAAGCCTTCAGTTTATATTAATAGAGTTAAGCCATACATCACTTTAGAAAAATAGTTTAGACCATAGGTTCTCAAATGGTGGGTCGCGACCCAAAAGTGGGTCGCAAATCGATTTTGTTTAGTATTATGTTCTATGGAATAATTAAAATTTTAGGAAAAAATACCTTAGAAGGTGGGTCGCGACCAAAAAAGTCTGAGAACCACTGGTTTAGATTTTGCTTTTGCAGGTTTTATAATCTATTTGTTTCACATACTTTTTAAGTATATTAAAAAATTATCACTTATTTCAAAACCAGATATCAATAAATTCGGTCCTCGAGTTGATCACACTTTAAAGTCACAGAATGGACACTATCTGTTATTCACTCCCAAAGAAGGCACTAAAAGTCCGGCTCAAATAATTGCAAATATAATGCCATCCAATAATAATTACACGCACTGTCTCTCATTCTGGTATTATTCAGACAGTGAATCATATTTTAATATCTCGATCGCTTACATTCGCGCCGACGGAGCTTTTCTGGCCCCCGAAAGAGTACGTTTAGTGACCCCTACTATGATCTCAAAAACATGGAAACAAATAAGGCAACAAATTTTCGTCGATCAATACATGGATCTCATGATTAGATTGAATTTCAGCAATACTATAGTCGGAGGCGTTGCTATCGATGACATCAAAATAACTCCTGGCGAGTGTCCGGTCAGATCTGATGAAATCTGCGATTTTTCTGACAATAATTATTGTGGGTATCAATTGACTCGCATACACCCGGACGGCGCCATTGGAATTGGAATTATATCTAATCCTCTAATAACAAATGCGTATAACCTATCGGGCCCTCAATTCGGTCACACGTCCAAAAGCACAGGCAATTATTTCCTATTTACTAATTCGGGCACTGATATTGACGGAGTCTATACCACTAATATGGCCATTAATAACATACCATCAACTGATTTGACTGGCAGTTGTCTTAAGTTCTGGTATCAAATCAAAAGCAATTATACCTCAAATTTCTATATATATGTAATCCCTGCGGACTCTTCTATTGATAACTCGGATAAACCCAATTGGAGTCCCACTTATTCTTTTCATACCAGTTGGACAATGGGACAGTTGACTATTAATGCGAACTATAAGCATAAAATTGCGTTTTCTTTAGTTCAGAGGAAAAATAGCGTATCGTATATAGCATTGGATGACATATCTGTTAGTGATGGTGCGTGTGAACCACCAATCAGTTGTGATTTTGATACTGACTCGTGTTCGTGGCATGACGTCGACAACTTGACCAATTCTAATTGGAATTGGGGTCGATTTACAGGTATATATCATTGAGGAGTAATTCAATGGATAAATAATTTACAAAAAAATACACTTTTATTAATTATAATTTATGTCTATTTTATTATTTTTAAATCTCTTATAATTATATGTAATAAAAGGACCGCCAACTGACACTTTATGGCCAGGACCGGTACTCGACCACACCATCAAAAGATGGGGCGGATCTTATTTATATGTAACTGATTATAGAGATGAGAATACAGTACGTCGTGACAGAAATGCATTCATAGAATCGATGCCTATTCCTAATAATGGATCCAAATGTTTCTCATAT
>JAQGCH010003136.1:0-11163 GCA_034699485.1 Nanhermannia elegantula
GGCTTTTCATTTGTTTCTGAGAGTGTACGTATATGTGTATTAGGAACTAGGCTTTTCATTTGTTTCTAAGAGTGAAGGAATTACAAGAAAAACAAGGCATCATCCTGGATAGAAATCTGATTCAAGTTAATCCAGGAAGAAGAGTTGTATCTAAGATTTGCTTAAATTCTTTATGGGGAAGTTTGGACAAAGAAAAAATATGGGTGCTACAGAATATGTAACTTACGTTGCTAGGCTTCATAATATTATCTTGGATTGTAAAAATCGGTCGTAACAAACTTGAATGTACTCACTGATGAAATGATAGAAGTAAACTACAATTACAGAGATCAGTTTGTTGAGAATGACTTCAGTACGAACATCTATGTGACTGCTTATACTACAGCAAATGCTAGACTGAGATTGTATGAGATGCTTGATTATTTAGGTGAAAAAGTGCTCTACCACGATACCGATAATTGTGTTTACATAGATTCTATAAGTAATCCAATTCCTGTTAAACTTGGCAGTCAATTGGGTGAGTGGACGTTAGAACGTGGGTTAGCACAGGACCAAAGAGCTATTCTCTTAAAGGTTTGTGCTGTAAAGTGAGAGGCTTTGGTTTGAATTACGAAAATTATTAATTTATTCTATGAAAAGAATGGTTAGAGGGGAATGGATGAGAAGGTTATAGTCGAGGAAAACAAGATAACTAGTGATTCAAAGTCAAAGAGCGTGATTAGATAATACATAAAAAAATATTTCGCATGGTATATAAGAGAGTGATTGATAAAGTTTAAAGTGATCACACAGACACTTTACCGTTTGGGTATTAGTTGTAGTATTAGTAGTTCACGTGATTTTCTAAATTATCGTTAAGGTTGAATATGTATGCGGGTGCAGTATGACGAGGTATAGCTTCGCAAAGAAATTAATCGTTTTCACACACTCATTACGTGTTATTAACTAACTGGTATATTTAAAAATGCTTGGTTAGAGTTAGAGACATGTTATAAAATCGTTCCTGCTTATTTATTTTTCCATGGAAATTTTAGTAATTGAAATAATAGTAACCGTTAATAATAATAATCGTTAATAATAAAAATTGTTAATAATAATAATTGTTAATAATAATAATTGTTAATAATAATCGTTAAAAATAATCGTTAATAATAATAATTGTTAATAATAATAATCGCTAATAATAATAATTGTTAATAATAATCGTTAATAATAATAATTGTTAATAATAATAATTGTTAATAATAATAATTGTTAGCATGCTTAGAATGACCTATTTCGAATCATTTCATATGAAGTTTAACTAGTTGGAATTTCTTTCAACAAGTCCCAAAATTGTTTAACTTTTTCTTTGAATGATTCTTCCATCTTCTTCCTTGTTTCCTCAAGTTTCGTAATTTCAATAAACTCTTCTTCAAGTTCTTTCAAGTTGTCCTCGGTAACAAGGTACGTGAATACATTCTCACCGCTCATAATCATATTGCCGACTGCTAAGGTCACGTTTACAGCTACAATCCATGGGTTTGCAGATGAGGCAAGGACTCCTAAAGTCCATACGCTCGTAAGTCCTGATACACCACAATTTACAGCCGAGACCAAGGTTTGATGTCGTAGCGTTTTAAATTGTTTTATTGTCCCATTTATTTCAAATTCCACCATCCCTGAAAAGAAAATACTTAATGTTTAAAGTAGTCATTATACTTGTGAATCAACGCTAATAAAAACATACCAAGCTCATATCTCAGTTCAGAGAGGCCGTAGAGAATTTTGTCTTTCTTCTCTGTGAACTCCGTCAAGACGAGAAGAGTATACACCTTCACTTCTCGAATGTACTTATCAAGATCCTGTATATCAATCCCGATGGTCTCAAGTTTAGCGGTAATTTCCTCCCTTTTTTTGCCTGAACCATCAACAAGATTTTTTGCATCTTTTACTAATACCCAGAACTTTCGAAGGCGTTCATATTCAATGACGAGTGAGACAGCATTGCTAACTATGCCAGCACCAAGTAGATAATTTGCAGTTGTATTTGAATTCACATTGTGGGAACTCAAGTAACTTGTAATTTGAAATGCAGCATTAGTCAAATTTGGAATCAACTGCTCCTTCACCTCTGGAGGAGCCTATAATTTAGTCAATTGATCAGTCTTAAAATTAGTGAAAGCCTAAACGTTATTGTCTGACCGTATCATAGAGCTTCTTCAAAAACTTAACGAACGGATGAAAAGCCGTTTCGCATCCGCTAATCGTGGCAGTGACTTCTTTTAAATCAAAACGTTAAACAGAAAAAAAATTTAACCAAGCGAAGTCTACTAGAAAAATAAGTCAATTTGATAAAACATACCTAAAACGGGATCCATTTCTTATAGGCGAGCGTCCCCAGGAAACCGATTTTAATGAAAATATTTCTAGTGACAGAGTATTCAAAAATAATACGAAGTTAATTTATCATTTGACCGAATTTAGCTCGGGGGTCAGTATAAAAATTAAAAATACCTAAAAATTCAATCAAAGAATATAAGCAAACGGTTGAAGGTTTTTAAAAAATTATCTTTTTATAAAATCAAATAAAATGTATTTTTTTTAAGAAAAAAAATTTGGATTTAACAAAAATTATATTAAAAAAGTTATTAAAAAAATAAAATTTCAAAATTTTTTTGGACTGTATTGCCACTCGTGTACCATCGATATCAAGGTATTTTTGAAAAATAATAAAATTTTCTATCAAAATGATTTTTCATATCGATGAAACACGAGGGGCAACACAGCGAAAAAATCATTTATATAATTGCTTAAAATATGGATTCTATATCTTATTAGGGACCGTCTTCATGATACTGATATGTGTACAATCTATCCTGGTGATTAAGAATTCATAACTTGTATGAGTTTAATTCAATATTTTGATTAATTATAGTTGGGATCAGCATAAAAATTGCCAACATTTGAAAATTAAAAATACAACACTAAATATTTTTGTTGATTTCATTTTTCGAAAATATCTGATAATTTTTACTTTAAGAGAAAATTTTTTGATACAGTTGATGCCCCACTTTATAAAGTGTGACCAAAAGTTAAATAAAAATGGTTAAAAAGTTGGGAAACGGGACCTCGGCAATCAATGTACCCATATACTACTTACGTACTATGTGTATCATCCCTTATCATAAATTGTAATGTATCATTCTGAATTGTAAATTATTACCCCATTTAATTTTTACACATCAAAAAAATACATTATAGTGAATAATATTGAGATTAAGTAAAATTATGTTAAAATTATATTTCCAATATATGAATAAACTTATGACCAAGTTTTAAATAGGCAAAAAATTATAATACATTAAACAGTAAATAAGCATATAATTAAAATATGTAAACAAAAATCAAGTTAAAATTATTTATATATCATGGAGCACTTATTTAAATGGCATATAAGATAAAATTTTACTTATTGGATTTATGTTTACTTATATAACACAATAGTCTTTGGCAGTCACTTCCATATCTTATCAAAAACGTCTATCGTTTAGCGGAATTATTGTCTGTTTAGGTAATTCCATATATGTAGTGATTTATGGGGGGGGGGGGGTTACAAATCAAAGGAGGCCAAGGTAAAATTTCGGACAGAGTGGAGGGTACACTCTCCTTTACCCATCCCTTGGCCATATCTGGTGCTTACTCCCTCTGAAAAGTTGAAAATTTGATCCCGCACCTCCGCACAAAAAATTTTTTCTAAAATGAGCTTTTCTAAAAAGATATCCGATTAGTTTCTCTCCCCCCTTAGAATTTCAAAATTCTCTGACTTGCACCCCCTGAAGCAAAGGGGTCGAAATTCATAACTTAAATAAACAACATATTTGAAATCTTTAATTACATTATTGACTAAAACTAAGTAATTAATTTTTTTAATAAATAGAGTTTCAAAGTTAAAAATATATAACTTACGGAATACAGAAATTTGAATAAAAATTAATTTAATACTAAATTAGTATTTTTGTTGTGAATTTAGGCCTTGAGAGAGTAAAACATTAAATGTATAATACGTTTTAGATTAGTTTCAAGTGCAAAATTTATAAGCAATTATATGAAAAACATCATATCATATGAAATTTAATATAAAAATAATAAATTTAATTAAGGTTAATTTACGTTTGATATCGTTAGAAATATATAGTTTAAACACTTTGAATAAAGTTTCACTAATGAAATGTTTGTGAAAACCTGAACCACTTTTATACGTTAAGAAAAATGTATGTAATATTAATTTAATAGACCATAATATGATCACATTTATTGGTGAAACAAAGTTGAAATCTGATTAATATCAGAATTCATAAGCAGTAAATGTTTTATTTTGCAGTTCTTTAAAAATAATTAATATGTGTCGTAAGAAAGCAGTTTGTGACTCAACTATTATAAGGCTATTATTATTAAATCAATCATAGGTCTCAATAAATTTTCACTATTTCTCTAGCTAATTACCGGATAAGCAAAGGGCGGATTAAATCAAATACATAATCGCCTGCTACAAATTACTTTGAAAATTGCAATTTTTATCTCAAGCTTGCTTATTTCTTAGTTGTAATATATTTCTTCTTAATCATACATTCTTGAATGTTTTTCTTAGAAAGAATCTTATTTACAAGTTTTATTAAATAATCTATAAAAATAATTTTTATTTAGACTAGAAAAATTAATCTAAACCTTTATTCATAAAATTTTAAAAGAAATATCATGCCTTCCTACAAAATAAAACTTAATTTAGAATTTTAAAGTTTTTGTAGTGTATTAGCAGTTGTTAAACTTTTGTTAGGCAGTGGCGTATCTATATTTTTTAATTCTCAATTTAAGCATATTTCCTAGTCATATCCTGTTGAATATGTAAGATTTTTACTTTTACTATAATTTCTTTAATTGTTTGATCTTCTAATTCTTTTAGTCTAACAATTTTTATGTTGTTTTTGATACCAATGAGTTCACTGCCGCCTCTGGTTTGTCGATCATTTCTGTATATATTGAAATTTTCTAAGATAACTAATAACGTAATATAGGATAAAGTTTGAACTGCATTTTCAAAAAAATTTCAAATAATCGCAATCAGTACTTTATATTAGAGCTTTTCTTAACTTTAAATCGGATATATTTATATATTCTGCACAACAGTTATAAAATTTATTTTGTTTATTTAAACATAAATCTTAGTTTAATTTTAATGCTTACATTAGATATTTAGTAATACCAGCACTGCATAATGTGTTAAGCAATGCTTCAAAATCTTATCTATATTTCAAAGGAAATAATTTCATTTCCTTTCAGTTAAATTAACAGTTAATTATATATAAAAGTCCAGACAACAGCTAAAATTATGATTAAACTATTTCATTGAATCTTATAGTAATACAGTTAATTCCGCTTATGGTTAACACATATGTCTCTTAAAATTGATGCAAAATTTATGTTTTATATATTTATTCCCTTTTTACCGAAAAACAGTGTTTTAAATCACTATTAATTGTCTCTTTAGTAAAAACATTAATATCCTGGATCTCATGTTTCTCTCTAAATATCCGCTGTGAAGCAGATATTTAAAAAATGAGTTTGAGTGTTGAAATCATTCAAGTTTGATCCAGTACTGAAGAAGGCATGCAGATTAGACGCCGAAAAATTGTCTACTTTATAATTATAATTATAAAGCAAAAGCAACAGTTTGTGCTTTAATAAAGTTGTTATAATTAAGAAATCAAAAGTTATATTATAATTTTTATCACAATACTAAAGAATTTTGAATTTTATAAGAGAAGAGTTTTATATATATATATAAATATTTTTAATTTAATTTTTCTAAAAAAAGTTGATTATAATTTATGTTCACTATAAAACTGAAAGGAGACTTGCGCAATGCGTTGTGGCTTCGACTCTTGATCGAAGGGTTAGTTTGAACTAGAGGTCTAAAATACAAACCCGCGGGTGCGGTTTTGAAAAAATTTGGTCAACTTTTAAAGGTAACATAATAAAGAATTAAAAGCGCGTTACAGTTTTGTATAAATGACTCTGTTAGGCGATGCCTGAGTCTTACCCTACTTATTGACTCTAACATTGATGTCCAACGAGCCAAATAAGTTCGCCCCTAAAAATTTAAATATGAGCTTAAATTAAATAATTTCTATATCGATCTCGTGTGTCACAAAATAAATATGACAATATTTATGAAATCTTGAATAATAATGAACATAAGCTTTAAATTTAACTAAATTTTTTATGGTGAGCTTGAGCTTACTTTCTTGGTCGAGCTTATTATTTAGTTGTGAGTAGTGACTGACACTGAGCGCCGCTCGAACTGAGCTCAGCTCACAGCTCAAGATTTTTACATCAGCACTGTCTTTCACAGCTCTATATGTGTTAAGAATTTTCATTAAATTGCTTAAACAGAGATCACAAAATTGTTTAATAACATAGCAGTGTTAATATTTTTTATTATAACACTTTAATTATTCAATTAATTTGTTAAGTAAACACATCAAATTTTTAATAAAATTATACGTATTTTTTGGTATACTTTCTTATTAAAAATATTATTTTACGAAAGAGAGCAAATATTTATTTTATAGATCAAGTCCTTTGAGACCTACTGTTTGAATAATAGGGAAACTGAAAGCTTTGAAAGAGATTTTGTATTTGTAAAAATGAAACAAATCCGTGTTATTTTAAGTTAGTTGTACTCCAAAATAGAAAATAAACAAAATAAATGCAATTTTTTTCAGTAGGGTGGCCAGACGTCTAGTTTTAACCTGGGCTGTCCAGATTTTGGGTTATTTTTAAAAAATCAAGTGCTTGGACTCTGCTTTGTGTTTTTCTAAAAATAAAAATTATAAAAAATTATCCTTTTTTCCCCCTTTGATTTTTTAAGTTGTCCAGGTAAGGTTCAGTTTAGGAATAAGTTTGACCCGGTCACCCTAGTTTTCAGGCATATTTGAGAAATGCTATGTATTTTCCTGAGTGAAGTTGGAAAGAATTGTTAAGGGATTGGGAACACATAGTGTAATCTTCAATATTCAGCAATTTTCAAAAAAGTTGAACAAAATTATGAAATTTTGCGTTTATACTGAATTTCTTTTAGAATTTAAAAATTATAGAATGTTACATTTATTTTCAGGTCAATTTATAAGTATATTTCAACATAATTTTAATACAACATTCAAAGCAAAAAATTTAATAATTAATTACTTGTAAAATAAGTATAATTACTCTATTTCTCTTACATATTAATTTAAATTGCATTTTATTTGTGCCACAATTAATTTTCTTAGGTTTAAAAATCATCGAATATTTTTATCAATAATAGAAAACAATCTTTGCTTTATTCCAGAAAAATAATTTTCCCATTGGAAACAATATAAATTATTTATATAACAAAAATAATTGAATTAATGATTAAGTTTATAATTGAGAATGCAATTTAACTGAATTACACAAAAAATATAAACCATATATAAAATCTGATACAGTATTTATAAATGTCTCTTCAATAGATTTAATTTGACACCGGTTACAAGTCATTCTGATGAGTGAACTGTAGTCTACGCCTTATTCAATTTTTGTAAATTTCAAGTTTGATGCACTGCCCTACTCATGTTAAATGTTTTCAGGTCAAACAAAAATAGACTTATCTAATCATTTTATGAGTACTTTCATTTCAATTGATCATAATTTTAAAAATTATCCCCATTTTTCTGAGCATATTACCTGTTTACATTGATAGACAGTTAGCTACTTGATCACATCTCTCACTTCAAAAGTTCCGTCTCAACAAACGATACACTTAAAAAAATTAGATAAAAATTGATTAAAGTTTAGGGGTGAAAACCTCCAAAACCATTTGATCCATTTAAGAGAATGACTGTATAATACTGATTTAAATGCTTTTAAAATTTATCTTCGTAAGAAATTAATTACTTAAAAACTCATTTATATAAAAGTATATAAAGTATTTGAATATATATTATAGTAGTATATTGGTAAAATCTTTTTAAATAAAATATTTCTATGATTACTTAAAGATATTTTATATGTATTTGTTACATAAATCTTGAAATTTTGTGTATTAAATGAAGCACTTTGTATGTTTATGTGTGGGTTTGAGTTTGGGTACAACACTCAAATTCTATAGGTATTGAATTTGTTTTAAAATCTCCTAAATTGCATCACCTATACAGAAAATAAGAATATATTGAAATGCGCACAATTAACTAAATATAAGATATAAAAGGTCTGAATTTAAATGTTATTTAAAATTTTGTTCGTGCATAAGGCAAGTGAAGTATATAAAAGTATAAATTTAAATATTTAAGTTAAATTTAATTTAAAGCATTCTATTTTTATAAACCTACCAGTATAGCTTAATGCATAATTTATTGAGATAACATTAGCTGAAGCCATGCAATGATCAATAAAATGCTAAAATTTAATTATACACATTATATTTACTGTATTCTATTTATATTAAAGAATTTATATCAAACGCTTATTAATTTAAATACATCTACTTCTAAAGTAAAAGGCTTACCTTTACAGTTACATTCGCTTAATTAGCTTGAATGAAATTAGCTAGGTGATTATTAAATGACACAGGTTATTTATAATCAGGCTGTTATCAAGACACAGATAAATGTGAAAAACATATGACCCTTAAATATTACTAATAAAAGAATATTAAATAAAATTCAAAAATTAAGCGTCAGTTTATAATATCAAAAAATAAAATATAATTTACAAATTTAATTTTAAATTTACTTTTGACGTTTAAAAATAATTTTCAGACAATAAAAAATAAATTTTGTAATACAATAAGAATAAAAGGTATGGATTCTATGCTATAGAAGATATTTTGTGTTAAATAGAAAAATGTGGAAAATATAGAAATTAAAGTAAAATTTATTAATAAAAATATATTAAGAAACTCAAAAATTTTAATATAAATAATATTTGTTAATTAAATTTATTTACATGTGTTCGTCATTTATAAACTAACATTAAATATACATTTAATCAATCTTTCATTTAAGTCACGAGTTATATAACAGATTCCGTACTGTCATCAAAATGATTAAAGTGTTCGACCATTTTCTTAAGCACATTCATCTCAATAGAACAAATACCTTCTGTCTCAAAATATTGCCATTTATTTAAATATAATGTCAGCTCATTTTGAATGTCTCGCACTTGTAATGCAGAGTTCATTGTCCACAGAAAGTGTGTGAAATATAAACCAAAATATGGGATAATACAAAAAGTGTAACTGTAATGATTAATGTGTATATAAAACATAGCATTAATCATATTAATTAAAATAGCAATTGTGTTGCTAATTATAAAATATTTAATAAAATTTATGTTTTTATTGAAATCACTTTGAAATTTAATGAATTGAAAAATAGTTCTCTGCGTTAGTATTAAAACATTTTTATCAGGTTTTTTGGCTTTTCTTTTAATTTCTTGAATGAAAAAGTTTATTATTCTTATGTATCGGGTGTTAAATTGATAATAAAGTAATTGAAGTAAAATTATCCACGAATTCACATAAAAACATATTAGAAATAAACGAAATTTTTGATCGATAGGCAAATACTTCTGTTTTACTTCTAATTCATTATAAACTTCTTTAAAGTTTGTATTAGAATATAATAGCGGAACAAATGCTGTAATCAAAGACATTATTAAAGTTATTAATATTGAGATTATAGTTGAAAATGAGTTATTATTTCCTTCAATAAAGCTGTTTATCTCATAGTCTATTAGTTTATTATATAAATTGAAGATTTTTATGGATTTAAGTTTTATTATTAAAAATGAAATTAAATTTGAAGCTATTATTAAAGATAAAGAGTACTTCACAACAATTACGCATATATTTGTAGTTTCTTTTACTTCAATCAAAATTGTTAATTGAATTAATAGAAAGCCGAATACCATAAATGTGAAACCAGTTAAAAAGTTTGCGACCCATTTCTTATTACAATTAAAGCCATAAAGCATTATCACATACCTAATCATTTTTAAATTTTGACTTCAATTTAATATTTTTCAAATACAATTTATTTAATTTATATCACAGAACTTTTTGTTAAGTTTTATTTTCACACATCTTTTCTTATCTGACCTTAAACTAGAGATTTGTATTCTATATATATATAAATCTATTTTTGAAGCGCAAACTCATCATTATATTGACTTCACTCTATTTTTCTCTATTCTACTATTTTCCTCTGCCTTTTCTCTATGGATTTATAATATAAGCCATAATTTTTGAATAATTAAGTCATTATCTGTATTTTACATATTGCTCATATTTTGTAACAATGTAAGTTTTTTAAGACTATAGAGCTCTTTCTAATTAACCCTACACTGCATAATATAGCAGATGAGCTACATTGTAAATTTGATCCATTATCTCATTATGGAAAATTTTTTTAGTGGAAAACACATAATGTAGACAATATCCAACAGCTCATATTCCACCAAAAGATGTTAGACAACATCAAATAAGTCACACAAATAAGAGACAGCGGTGTAAAATGCCCTCATGTTCCGGATTTACTTTTGTTAGGTGTAAAAAATGTGCTGTTTCATTGTGTCTCAACAAAAATTAAAATTTTCATCAATTTCCACACAAAGCAAATAATTTGTAATACTTTTAGTGTTATTTTTCGATATAACATTATTTGAAAATTTCACTATTATTGCATAATATAGCAGATCTTCTATAATAATTCTTTTCACTCTTAATCAATAAATCTACCATTATAATTTTTTTTATGATTTTTCCAATAAAATACATTCTTAATAGCATATAATAGTAATGTTTTGAAAGAAAAATAAAAAATCATGCGGTGTAGGGTTAAACTCAAGCTAAGCTCAAAATGATCCAGGAACCCCTAAAAATTAACATTAGGGTCTATGAGACCACGTGATTTTTTATGTGTAAATGATCCTCGAGGCAAAAAAGTTTGGGAACCTATGCAATACATTAGTCAACTAAATTAATGTAAACACTAAAACATTGATCTGGAATCACACTTCGAAAATGGTGCTTCGTTTCAATGCATGAAAGCCTACTTTTTAGACATCTTCAAAAAAATTTCAATACTGTATTTTTTGAAGTTG
>JAQGCH010003137.1:0-11161 GCA_034699485.1 Nanhermannia elegantula
CCGAAACAGTATTTGATATGAAAGTAATTCAAGACGAATATATGACACCGTGTATTGTCTTTGCAATACCTGTGGCTAATGGTGTTTTGGGTCATTCACATGTTATTTGTATGGATAATAACCACAATTTTAGAATTAGAGAAACACTTCCTCTCTTAGGAATAGATGAGGTATTAATATAAATGAATTTTTAATGTTTCTAATTGTTTGTCTATTATATAGATCTCAATATTAAGAAGTTCGACATTCAATACAACATTACTCGCGAGCACTAATTCTTGGCAAACAAATAATTTTTTCTCTGAAATTATAATAAATCATTGGTCACCACAATTGGGACATTTTGATCACTCGATTCAAACCATTCCAATCTTGAATCCTTCTGCCATTCACTTTGTTGAGAGTCCTCGAGATTTATCTGCATTTCTGTTCGCCTCAGAAAAGAAGACTTCTCTGACTCACAAACCATTAATCAGAATCTTTAGATATAATCACAAACAAGTCGTCCCTTTCATTGAAGTCCAACAAATCAAAGATTCTGAGGTCTTATCAATTACTTCAACGCTTTCTGATAACAAGCATTTATTTGTTTTTATGCTAATGAAAGAAAGAATAGATTTGTACCGATTGAAGGGTTCTTCAGGTTTCGTAAAAGTGGATCAAATCGCTGCTCAAAACGCGAACAGTTTTATAGTTTTTAATAATTACGACATAACTGGTAGACCTGATGGACATTTCATTAGTATTGCATTTGATAAGGGATGCGATACAAGACACAAATACATGTGTAGACAAGTAAATGATATTTTAAAATCTAAAATTATTGGAAAATTACCGCTTCATTAAGTTATACAATAGACTAATAATTCTGTTTATACTGTATCTCAGGTAACAATTACTTTATTTTATAAATTAATTTAAATTTATTATTTTGTTAACGAAAATTTATACAATTGTTTTCAAATAAAAATTATACTAAGCTTTTATTAAAACTCGTTTTAACGTTTTAAATGCTTATTTATTCCTGAGTTTGCAAAAAGTAATCATAAAAATTTCTAAGTGAACGCTTTCTCCCAATTAATAACTTATTAGTAATTTAATGAAGTACTCATTGCTTATTGTTTTATCTCATAATTGAAATTACTTATTAATAAGCTTTCTATTAGATTGAATTCAAATATTGATCACTTGTAAGTTATTATGTCATTCATTGAATTGAATCATTTTTCAAACCTAAAACCAAAGCTTATAATTTTGATCAATATATTCGAAGAATTAATAACTAAATACTAATTAGAATTTTTTTTATTAATACTTCAAATATTTTTGATAACGCCCTAAGTTTCACATTTTAAGCCATCATTGAGTTTGCGATCATTTATTAAATATACTGTATTTACAAGTATTGTAACTTATTTTAGTACTAAAATAGTGATACAGATCAGGTATTAAAATAACTATATTTAATATAATTAATACAGAGTATACTTTAATGATTGGAATAAATAATATACCGTAATAACCGATTATTTGAACCGAAATGTTTTTCTCAAATTCTTAATATAACAGATTTAGAAACCTTTGAAAGTTTATCTCATTTTAAAAATGATAGTATTAATAAATAATCGTTATGTTTTCAAATCAAAATTATAGTAAAATAAGTATTTTCGTCGAATTAATCAATGATTTATAAAAACGAGACGAATGAGAGAATAAAAAACGATTACTTCCGTAAATCCAAGACAAACACCTGTGAAATGAAAGTTTAAAAAAATTTATTGAATGAACGAAAGAAATGTCAATCAATTACCGATCCATCAGAAGCAGAAGCGCCCACTTTGTCTCCTCTGGCATTCCAACAAACTTCGAATATACCACCCGTTCCTTTATATGAATGAACTAATTGTCCGCTTTGTGTCGACCAAATGTGAACGCATTTATCAAAACTGCCCGAAGCCAGGAATCGTCCGTCAGGACTAAACGCTACCGAATAAACAGGCTCTGAATGACGTGTAAGCGTATAAATACATGTTCCCCTTTCCACTTCCCACAAACGCACGGTTGAGTCGAACGAAGCAGACGCTAATATCAGCGATAGGTTCGGGTTATGAGTGTTGGGACCGGTCGGCGACCACTTGATTGTGTAGATTTCCTTTTGGTGCGCCTGCAAGTCATGCACACATAAGTCCTGTTTCATTGACCATATCTTCAGAGTCATGTCATCAGAACACGAGGCAAGAAGACTGCCTGACGGACACCATTTGATGGCATTCACTTCATTTGAATGTCCCGTAAAGGTTTTGATTGGCTTTTCAGCGCCTAATTTGCAAACATGAATGCATTGATCTGTTGAACACGAGGCGAACGACACGTTTGTCTGAAACATATTTCATAAACATTAAAACAAATGAAATTACCATAAAATAGATTAATTACCTGCCAATCGACGTCCAAAGCAGGTGCGCAGTGAAAGGCGAACTGTTTAGAAACAATTTCAAAGCACATTTAATAATAAATAGTTCATTAAAAAGGTTAGTATTAAAAAATGATTACCTGTTGAGTACACTGTCCTGTGGATGCGTCCCATATGATAGTCTGCAAAAGCATTTATAAGCTCTTATGAGAAATACTATTCTATTATCATTCAATGGTTAAGAAATTTACAGTTTTGTCGACTCCAGCGCTCAATATATAGTTTCCCTTTTTATTCCATTTGAGCGCAAAAATTGGTCCCTTATGTTGTCCTAAAGTAGAGGCCAGTCTTCCATCTGTAGTCCAAATACGAGCAAAACCATCATAACTACCGGTCGCCAAAAGAGTTCCGTCAGAGTTCCAGTCCAGAGAAGTGACGTCTTTATTGGACGGAACTTCAGTACCACTTAAAATGAAAAAATATTTATATAAATTATAATAAAATTAAAAAATAATTTCAAAACTGAATATAACTTTAATACCCTTTTTGTATGCAATGCCTTAAAACCAATTGTTGTGTAGTTTGTGTCGATTCACTCATATTCCATATTCTGGCCGTAGAGTCGCCCGAACCAGAGGCCAACAGATCAGAGGCCGGATTCCAGGCGCAGATGAAAACTTCGCTTTCATGTCCTCGAAGAACAGTCGCTCTCGAAGACGGAATCTCTATATTGCTATTGTTGTTGTCCTGCATTTGAGACACATTTGTGACCGCACTGACAGTGGACTGTGTAGTGGTGGGAGTTGTGGTCACATTAGTGTTAGTGGTGTTGGCATTGCTCTCGTCCATAGGTTTACTGGAGTTGTTGTTGTCTTCCATTAAAGTGATTTCATTCTTATTATCACTGTTTGAAGGGTTGGCGCGATTGCTGTCTCTCTGTCTTGTGATCACCACATCAGGCATTACGGCGTCGATCAGTGACAGCGATTCAATGTTGCGTTCGGTGCCGTCCTCTCCGATACTGATCTCGGCCTCAGTGAACTGCAGACCCTTTTGAATGATGGACAGCAGCGCCGCCGGAGGGACGAGACCTCCGTTGATATTTGACTGAGCGATGTGTGACTCGACCCCGAACGTGAACGCCGAGTGACTGAAACCCGACTCTTGTAAATACCGATAAACCAAAAAATTTACCTTAAATTCAAACAAAATAATTGTCATTAATATTAGTTTCAGTTTATTATTTGTTTTTATTATTTATTTATTTTCAAACCTCGTCTGAAGAAAAACTCATTGTTTTGTTTATTATTTGGTTTTCAAATGTTTTGTTTTCAGTTTTCAGTAATTTATTGATATTTGCTTTTCATGAATCACTTCCAACAGATGTCACTTTCGGTCACTTCTTAAGCAACCACTGCTTTCATAGAAATATGAGTCCACGAGATGCTGACACCTCATGTCTAATATTTTAAATACAATTTCATTTATATTGAGCTAAAGTCACAAAATATATTAAATTTTATCGCCTTTAAAAAGCACTTAAGCCCTGTGCTATGGAAAATCCTCTTATAAAGGGCGTAAGTTAGATGCAAAGGCTTTTTAAAATTTTTACCCAAAAGCTGAATAGGAGTTTAACATTACTGTAATGTTAAGGCATAGGAAAAGCTTCTTATGATTACATACACTAAAAAATATTTTGAAACTTTTTATGTTTAATTGAAAGTGTATAACATTTGCAATGATTAAACTTTAATTTTACAATACATTACATTAACATACGTTAAAAAATAGTTGAAAACATTACATAAATAATTAAAAGTGATTCCAATTTGAATTTTGCTCTTTAATGCAGTTGTAATAGAGTTCAATACATTTTGACTATAATTAAGAAAACTATGAACAAGACATGTGTATATACGCAATCAAATCAAATGTTTTTGTAAGTTTGTTAAAAGTTTTTAGTTTTTAATTAAAAATTAATTCTATATTGATCTGAATTTTTCATATAATTTAACTTTTTTTTGCAGATTTATGAATATGTTTAGTGATTTTACTTCTAAAATGTTTGTCAAATGCCTAAAGAGCTCTTTCATCTATGAATAGATGGTCTGCAAACAGATATTAATTTAAGTTTTTTAATCTTTAGGTTAAATTTTATCTTTTCTGGCGTTCCATTTGATAAATATGAACACAGATTCGGAATAAGCATTAGTTTCAAATATGCTTTCAATTGATTTTAATTTAAAGGAATTTAAACTTTTACTTTAGGTTAGGAATTGATTGTTATTCACTTAATCAATAAATACCTGTAATAATAAAATTATATATAAGTTTATATTTGAAATCACTTTAAGCAAAAGTAAAGTAAAAAATCGAAATAAAGTTTTTTATTCGAATTTTAATTTTATTTTATTTTTATTTCGTTTAAACAAAACATTAAAATTCATGAAATCTAAGGAGCAATCAAAGGGACCGCAGGTTTGCTTTCTTTAGACTCCGAATAAGGTTGCGCTGGAATAACCTCTTCTTTAGGTTCAACAATATTGACGTGATCGGGAAGCGGCAGTTTTGGTCCTTTCTTTCCCGTCAGATCCCACGGAAGCATAATTTTAACCTAAAAATGACAAAACATTACAATTAAAACATTAAATAAACGAATAAAATAGAGATTAATCTAAACCTTAATTCCGAGCACTCCCTGTCTGAGGAGGACATGTCTGACGGCGGTGTCGACGTAGTCATTGGTTGGTTCTCCGGAGTGAATCATCCAGCCGTCGACGAACTTCATGCTCTTGGCCCTCTGACCCCTCAACTTGCCGCTGACCACTACTTCACAGCCTTTAGCGCCCGACTCCATAATGAATCTCAAGACTCCATAACAGGCGCGACGGACTGCCAAACCTCCGATCAGTTTATAACGAAGTGATTCGCACTGAGCGATAGCACACAATCCTCTGTCCGACACCTTCTCGGCGTACATCTGATTAAAGATTGGGTTTAGTTATGAAGTAATCGCAAACACAATACACAAGTGAACAGTACCTCAACAGTTCCCTCTTGAAAGTTGAACCTCTTCTGCACCACAGAAGTCAACTCTCGAATACGTCTCCCCTTCTCTCCGAGCACTGATTGTGTTCTTGTGGCCAATATTATAATCTCAGTTCTGGTGGGACTCATCCTCACCTCAACACCACTATAGCCATCTTCAGCCAACTCTCTCCGCAGGAATTCATCCAATTCTGCTTTGAATATACCGTCGCTTACGAACTGTTAATGAAATTCATTATAATTAATAATCATTTTATTATTAATTTAATTAAAAGTCAATTACTTTGCGCTTTTTAGAAATTGCTTTCGCCATGACTTCAATCGGAAAAGGAAGACAACAGACTTTTTCTCAAACACGTGGCTCTCGTTATTGTCAATCCGTAAATGACGTCTTTTTTTATAAATCACGTCTTTTTTATTTCTCAGCAAATGTCAGCTTTTTATCAATTATTAAAACTTTATTTCAATCATTAATTCAGTGTTTTCTCAGAGAATTAATTACTTTTAAGCTGAGATACGAATAAAAAGTTTTCTATTTTAGCATTAAAGACAACTAACATAATAAAAATTAAATCAAAAAAGCAATTAATATCATATTTGGTACTTTTTGGATTATATTAATTGGTAAAAACATTGTAATAAAAGGCACCAAAACTTTTCACATCAAATACTGTATTTTCAATACAACCCAAATCAGCAAAACTTTTAAAAAGTTTATTAATAAGAATTTAATAGAATTATAGCCACCGATACACACGTAGAACCCTACATATAATACTATGAAATCATTTAATTTTGATAGAGCACTGTTTTTTGTCAAAGGCATAGGGTTTAAAAGTTTTAGAAATGCAAGATACTGTCCGTCTGCAGACAACTGACCCTAACCTTAACTTATTTGGATTTAGTGTTAATTTAATTGTGAATTAAAACATTCATTGGTTTTGATCTTTAGATACAAAATATTGATAACATTAATAAAATAACTAATAATCCCTACTTTAAAAGTCTGCTTTTAATTTAAAATTAATTGATTCTCAGATCAATTCTTTGCCAGTCTTAGGCTCAGGTTCATTGAGTTCATTAGTTTTAAGTAGTGTTGGTTCCGTTCAAAATTTTTTCATTCCGTTCCGTTCTTATTCCGTTCTTATTCCGTTCTTATTCCGTTCCAATTCCGTTCTTTTGGGCAATTTTAATGCCGCTCCAGTTCCCGTTCCTGGAACGGAATCAACACTAGTTTTAAGACAGGCTCAAGTCTAATAAGTAGTGACTGACACTGAGCGCCGCTTGAGCTGAGCTGAGCTGATGAGCTGAAATAGTTTCTATTCAGCATTTTTGTCACCTCTAAAAGTTGATCAATTCCTAGAAATCAGTGACTATATTGATAACTAAAAAACGAAACAATTTGTGTTTAATCTGTTTTAATGTGTGTTTAATGTGTTTAAATTCGATGTTAAAATTTTTTAATAGAGATTTTGATAAATGAAGTGTTTCTTAAAATATTTAAATTTTTTTATCAGCTCATCAGCACTGAGATGAGCTCTGACAGACACTACTAATAAGTGTTAATCATTAGTTATAAAAGAATAGAATTTAATTTGAATAATAGTAATGCGATTTATAAATTTTAATATTTAATAATTTTATGGAATAATAAGATTACAATTTATTGAGCACTTCAATAGATTGAATACTGTATACAATTATGAATTCTTATTGAATGATTCAGTAAAGTTTGCATCAATTGTTTATTACATTTAAATGTTTTGTTAAATTTATTGCATTCAAAACCTTCAAAACAAAACTTTATTACTGATAATCATAACTTCATTTCTTTAGCTTTTGCTAAACTTTTTCTTAAAACTCTAAACGGAATAAACAGTAAAATTGAAAAACATATTCAAATATAAGTTATAATACAAGAAAACATTTAATTATATTCATTATAAAACAATTAAAAACTAATAAACAAAATAATATAACTTTTTAAAATCAAAAAACAAAACGAATGAATCGTTTGAATCAAATCCAAATAAACTCAAGAAATGATTCCTTATCTCAAAATGTATTACTGATTAAAATAGACTAAAATAAAAAATATATAATAAAAAATTGTTGTGAGGTATGGAAAAACCAAAATCTAGTTTTTCGGTTCAAACAAATTGGAGTCTGTTATAAACACTATTATCTGAATATACGTACACTTCTACAGGTTTAATATGATATAAGAGTAACTGAATATAACTATCACAATGCGATCATTTTATATAATGAATGGAATGTTATTTACTGTTCATTAAATATCACGTCCTGAAGGACTACTTCATCGAAAAATGAATTCTAATTTCATGGAAGAATATGTAAAGACGGAAGTCATGAATTGCGACTCATGATAACAATTGAAGTCTAAGTCAATTGATTGCACACACAATTGATGTGTAAAATAAGTGACAAACAAAGGATTGCTCTCAATTCATAATAACACAAATAATTATAACAATTTGCTATTTATCTTATAATGTAATGGAATGAGTAATAATTTAAATTAATTTTAAGCTAACATCTCAATTATGAGCTTTTGAGGAACTTTTTATACAGTACTATAAGCGCCGACAAAAGGGATCAATTAAAGTCAAACATCGCTTAAACGAAGTCAATAACTCATTAAATAAATTGACGTCTTGTTCCTTCAAATCAGGCAAAGAATTATCTCACTTCTCAGTCTAATTAATAATCTGAGCATTTTTTATATCTATTTTATTACTTCTATTATTAATTCATATTCTTTTGGCAGACTTGACATTAGAGGCTTTATGTAATTTTGGCTGACTTTGGTTTATCATATTGTTTCCCATCGGAGATGTTTCTGAATAGAGATCAATATAAACATTAAAAATATGAATTGTAAATGAGTGACACGAGTGATACCTTCATTATAAGTAGCTTTAGAAGCTCTAAGAAGGCGTCCGCGCTGATCGATCTTCAGTTTTTCAGGCTTTACGAAAATTCCATATTTAGATTTACACGTGAAATAAACAGTTCCATTGACTGAGCCGTCATTCTTTCCCGTGGGTGCGTCCAACTCGACTCCAACCCAAATGCCTGAAGCAAAATGAGTTCGACCAACATATGCGACGACACCCACCTTTGATTCTGGACTAATTCGAACACTTTCGCCCACAACAAGCCATTCAGGAACCGAAGCCATTAACTGAGAATCACTGATAGCATTGCTATCAGTCCTACTATCATATGAACTAACGCTGTCATTATCGATATCACTCGTACTCTCGACGGTTAATAATGAATGATTAGGCACTTGTGATGAAATGTCACTACATTTGTCTGACTTATGTAAACATGACTTATCAGAACTACTTTTTGAACTATCATTAATAGCTTGCTCTATATTATTCTCTCCTAATTTATTTAGTTCGCTATCATTTTTGGCACTTAAGCCGTTTGTCTCTATATTTTTCTGAACTTTCACATTATTTGGCAATTTTTCGATGACAGAAATATCATTATTACTGGCAGTTGTCTCGTCATAACTTGCATTTCCCGAATGCAAAGATATAGAGTCTTCACTCGAAGCCGGTGTACCCGTCAATGCTTGTGAGCCGTAACCGCTCGATAAAACACTTGGAGTTCCCGCTATATTGGGCTTTGTTTGTGCTCCCAATTCTACTAAACTGTCCTGAGTTGTCGACTCTTTCACTTCATTTTTTACTAAAGATTCTGTTTTAGACTCTATTACTATTTGTTCATCTATTATCTCCACATTATTATTGTCTTCTTTTATATTGAAATCATCCTTATCTTTGTGGTTGGTATGCGTTGAGTCTGAATCATGAAAGTTTGATCCGTTCATATCTATAGCGATGTCGTCCACTTCAACAATAACGTTGTTTTCACTATTTTCTTCAGTTTCACTTTCTTCTGATAAGTGTTGGTCTTCTCGAATGGATTGCTCTTCGAGTAATGTTTTCATTGGTTTAACATTTTTTGATGAATGAGGACTTATAACAGCCAGTGGTGAAGCTGTAGAGCAGCAAAAATAAATAGAATCATTGGATTGAGTTAACACTGTTTTCACTCTATTAATTGAAAAACGCTCTTATAATAAGACCATTAATTATAAGACTAACAGTATTTTAAGTGATTGAAGCTGTAAAATGTGAAAAAGAACAGAAAAAACTAGTGAAGTGTGAATTCTAAAGCTAAAGACACAAAAATAAAGCAATTAATGGTCTTAATAGTAATGAGAAATATAACAGAAATAGATAAAAACGCAAACAAAGAATATATGACAATATCTCATACTTTTACCAGACGTTTGCCTCAACGCTAGATTCAGATTAAAATTGAGATTCAAGAAATTTGGGCGATTGGCTGCAGTAACATATAGACAGTTAGAGAGTTAGATATAAGTTAAAGATATTACAAATAAGCGTTAATTGGTTTATAATATTAAATAATTGACTTATGATAATTAAAAATACACGAATAAGTGATACCTGCGGGTGAATTGCGCACAATTGGAGGCAAAGCATCACTCGGTGTGGTAGTTTTAGAAGTAGGAGTTGAACTGCTAAGCGGTCTTTGGACATCAGTGCCAGTCGTTTGTGGAGCTGTTGCTGGACTTCCACCTAACAAAGAGTTACCCAATTGTCTAATTCTATCAAATCCTTCATATGCAGTATTTGTAATATAAGACAAATCGAAAGAAGAATCTGATTTCTCAAGTTTAGTAAAACTGCCATTAATTGAAGAGTTAAAGAAAGCCATATTCGCCATATTCGCCATATTGGGCACACTGGCAGTCTTGCGTATCAACGCTTCCTGACTCGTAGATGTGTTTAATTTTCCTTTTCGGGCCAATAATTCTTTTGCTGCGACCTCTTGTCTGAGTCGATCCAGCGCTAGAATGCTTTCCACAGCAGACACACCTTTAGTATACTTTTCAATATAACTCTCGCCGTCAAAAGTGGTTAAGTCTCCACCAGAAGCCGCCATTAATGCCAGTGTTTCGCGATCTTCCGGGTCTTCACTTGCTTTAGGAATACACGAAACTATTTCATAAGTAACAGCAGTAGCCGTCAGACAGTCTGAACGTCCGATTTTCTTAAATAATCTTCCGGTTAATGACTGCTTTTTATATACATTAATTGAAAGCCTTTTTCTCAATATTAGATCCATTACTGCCGGATGACTAAGACGTACAGAGACTTTAAGAATTAAATATATGCGTTCATTCTGTGGCGTCACACGATTCAGATAAACAGAGTCGTGCATAGAAGAGTCCCAAAGGGCTACAGCGCTCACATCCTTCTCGCAATAGCTAACTATTGGTAAATTGAAAAATTGACTTCCATTGTGCTCTTTAGGTAGTATTGAATTACTGCCAGCGATCTCATTCTCTCGAGCGCTAGAAATGCTCATATCGTCAGCGTTTAGATCTAGAAAAATGACTGATATATGGCTTTCCATTCCTGGCGGTGGATCCCAATCTGCGGGCGCGCCGGGAATTTCCGAACCTGGAGCGGGATTATTGACTGCATTTCTCTCTTCAGTCAAACTGACCCACTGGTCAATTAAACTCTGTTCTCGTTCGGTATCTTCTTTAGATTTATTTGGTTTGTCGATTAACTTTTTGATCTGATCGTCCAAATACTCTCTTCTGCGGGAAAGAGCTTCTGTCCA
>JAQGCH010003138.1:0-11161 GCA_034699485.1 Nanhermannia elegantula
GACCCCCCCCCCTGGACTTCATACTTCCCCATCTCTGATGCAGTCCCGTGTAAGACATTGGTATTGTTTTTGAACTCTACCCACCCCTTTTTGAGGCGCATAAACTAATTTTATTTTTTAAATACAGGTGTTATGATTACATTTTATTTAATACAAGTTTAAAATGTAAAACTAAATAAATTGCTGTCAAAACAAAAGTTTGTTTATAGAATTAGTTTTAGACGCATTACATTACGCATAGAATTACATTATATTAAAACCATTAAACACAGTGTAATAGAAAAAAATATAATCATTATAAGTTTTACGCAGTTATATTAAATACTCTTTATTAAGATAAATGTATTATTACAGTCAAGTCAATTATTAATATAAAGTAAAAAGTTTTATTAAGTTAAGTAATGATAAAATAATTTACTCTTCTAACGAAAAAACATGTATTTTAGAAAAGAAATTATATTTTCATTCGTAATAATTAGTTTCCAGTTATATTTCAATAGAGCTGAAGGTATTTTATTTAGAAATAGAGTTTAAATGTAATCACTTTTAAATATGACTAATATTTTTAATTTTTTTAAAATGTTTATAAATGATTTCTATTGAAAAAAGTTATTTTTATTTATAAAGAAATAAATAAATCAAATAATGTTACGCTTTGGAAAAGAATACTTTCATCTAATGAAGAAACAGATTTAGACTTCAATTTAGATCTGTTAGAAAATGATAACAATCTAACACTTTATAATGTGCTGGTCCGGGCGTCTGACCAAAGCCCTGATTTTAAAACAACTTTCGGCTATTTTTCTGGTTTGGGATATTATATCGTATCTATTGGTGGGCTATATGAAAATATAAGTGAGAGCAAGCATTGGATGGTTTACGAGAAAACAGATGAAGGAGAGAAACAATTAACTCTAGGCATCAAAATTACATTTAATATATAAAAAACTAAATAAAAATTAATTATTTATACTTTATTCAGGAATTTCTTCAACTGAAGTAACCGCTGGTCAGCAGTACCTGTTTTGGTATAGAGTTGTCGAATATGAGCCTTCCTTTTCATCAAAACTATTTAATCGAAATTTTATTTTATTTCTTATGTTGACATCATATATGATATTAACTCTTCTTAAGTGATAGCAGGGGTTAGTTTTTTATTTACTTAATAACCACAAAATTTACATTACCTTAATTTTGATTTCAGTTCAAACTTTATTTTTAATACTATTTTATGCTTTCATAGAAGAGATGAATGTTTAAACATTTTATTATCAAAAGTAATTTACATATTAATAGTACATATTTTTTTATTGACAGCAATGCCTCAAAAATGCAAATCAAATATTAATTTGGTTTCATTTTTCTGTCACTTATTTTGAGTACTACTAAAAATATAATACTTATTAATATTTATTATTATTATAATACTTATCAATAATTTAATTACTTTTAAAAATATAAAATCAAAATCTAATTTTAGTCAATGAATAATTTCATTGAATCTGATTTTTCAAACTATTCTATAAATAGTATAAACACATGAGCGCTAAAGTTAATTTTGCATTGATTTAAATAATGTTGCACATCGGCTCAGTTAAAAACCACTGCGCCTGAGCCTGGAAATTAAAAATTTTGAGAACCCAGTAATAAAAATTTTAAATGAGAGCAACCGATTAAAAGTATGGATTTTTAGTTATTTCTATGAATTTTAGGAATATTTAATAATTAAATATTAATCCATAAGCTGATAGATATTTATTGAAAATAAAATGAATCAGTTTTTCAACAAATTAATTTCAAATCAATGTAAACATGATAAACAAGAAATATTTGTATATAAGTTACAATTTACCGCTTAAATAAAATGCATACCAATAATTACAAAAATTGTGACTGATTTTTATAGAGGCTTAACAGACTCAAATGCCATACCTGAACCTGAGCTTACTGGGCCCTGACTAGCGTGTTCCACTTGCAATTTTTGAAAATTACATAAGAAAATTTCATTAAATTTTCTTGAAAATCACACACAAAAATATAATAAATTACATTTGTCGCCCTCTAGTATGTAATTAAAGAAATTGGCTTTTAAATGCACAAATTGAAAAATTATTAACTGTCCAATCTTTTTATCAGTTAAAGAATTCTAAAATAGCCCTCTGTGGTGATGAAGATAACGCTCTTAATATTGCTTCTGGTGGCGATAAATTTAGATAATAATGAATTTGTTTTATTAAAATATAATGTTTTAGGTCTAATGTATCAAATTTTCAAGTCTCTAACTGTTCAAATAAATTTTTTGTGAGCAAAAATGTTTTTTAAGTTTTTTTTGAAACGAAGGTTACCTCTCAAAAATATCATTTACTAACTCTGTACTAAATGATACATAACATGGTCTCACTTTTAGTGCATTCTTGCTTTGTTAGTAAAAACTAAATGTTTCAAAAATATTATTTAATAAAAGTAAGCGTAAAAGTATTCAATACTAAATGTATAGTTAAATAACAGGCCTTTTTGTTTCAAAATTTTTGAATAAATTTTAGTTTTATTTAAAGTTACTAAACAAGAGATAATTAATTTTAGTTAAAGTTAAAATTTGAGAAGCTGAAATATTTTTAGTTAAAGTTCAAGTTTATTTGAGTTCTTAAATTTTAATTTTTAAAGCTTAAAATTTAATTATTATCAACTTCAGAGTTGTAAGAGATGTTTATTATAAATAGATAATGGTCCGCGGGTAAGTTCTTGCTTTTGCGTGTGCGGGGAGTGGCGGGCTGAAGAAATTGAGCTTTGGAACACATATAGTTACATGGTCTCATATGATTGTTTATTTAAACAATACTTGAATGAACAGATGTGTGCATACTTTTGTTACTGGAGACGTCACTCGGAATTGTTCCTTTGAAAAGTACGAGTGGCGTAGTCTTCACTTTATTAAATCAGTCACTGGTCACTTTTCGGTAAAATGAATATTCTCTGCAACGCTTTCAGGTGATACTGATCCTGAATATGTCTTTGGTTCGGTTCTATAATGGCCAGTATTAAGATAACAAACGAAACGTAATCTTTGTATGCAAAGCAAGTTTAAAAACTAAAATAATTGAAGTTTTTTCATTTCAATTTTAGCTAAAGTGTAAGCTAAAATGATATAGTTAACTTTAAAAGGTCTGGTATCTGTGCTTAAATACTTTAATTCTGAATAATTAATTGAATAAAATCTCTAACGTCTAATAATTTTCTAAAAATTTTAAGTTAAGGTTAGGTTATGATAGTTTGCACTAAAGCGTAATCAAAATAAAAAGAGAATCAGCAACAGATACAGCACTGCACAACACAACAATACAGGAGACTCTCTAAAAAATAGTCGCTATCTGAATGTTATTTGCAAATCGATTCATTCAAAATAATTTAAATCTTTATTTATTTTTGTAATACTTGTAAAAACATAAAAAGTTGTGTTAAGTAAATGCCTGAAATATTAAAAAATTGAAATTAAAAGGCGGATCAAAATAAGAAAGGTTATGAACATTCCGGTTACGGAACAGTTAATTTAGGACAATAATTGTGACGGGAGGTGCTCATCATCCTCATCATTCTCATCATTAATTATATATATTTGTATACAGTATTCAGAATTGATAGGGCATTAAAATTTTATTTTTAAACACAAACACTGAAAATATTTACTTATATGACCAGAAAAGCAAAGATTGAGGAAAACAAAGTTTATTACAATTTTACACAAATAGGAATAGAAAGATAAACAAACTTTTCACTGGATTGCTGTGAAATACTATAAATGGGGCACAAAATACATATAATTATCAAACATTTGAACAGTCATTTGAGATAACTTTAAAGTTTGAACAACAGAAAGAATAGTAAAAATAGTGAACAGTTTAAAATTGATTCTTTACATAAAGCTGACAAACAAGTTATTTTTGAATTTAGAAAGAAAGAGATAAAAATTGAAACCATATCCCAAATATACAACATTGATATGAGTGAAATATTGCCAATAATAGTAAAACATATATTAACAGTTTATGAAAGTTAATGATAGCGTTAAATAGCATTAATAGAGTATTATTTATCGTAAATGTAGTAATAAAAGCATAGGACAAGTGGTTGTGCCCAATGTAGTGCCAATATAGGCAATAGTTTTCGCTGGGGTTTTAAAATATACATAAAAATATTTAGTAATGTAATAAACTTTCTATAGAGAAATATGAACAAACCCAATGATTTGAGTTCAGATTGTCTTAGGCCAGAGGTTCCCAAAGTGTGGGTCGCGACCCAAAAGTGGGTCGCAAAAAGATTTTATTTAACATTGTGTTCTATCGGATCACTAAAATCACTGTCTTAGGCGAGACCCCAATTAGATGCCAACTGGTCCAGAATCGGGTCTCAATATCTGAGACGTGAGGGTATAGCTGGCGCTTGACATGGGGGTAGAGCTTCAGATGACTTTACTTTACTTTTATTATAGTTTAAAACTTTAAATATTAATAAAACTGATGTAAAGTTTCTTAAATTCAAACTTAATTTAAACCTTATTTAAAATAATAATTAAAACTCAATTAAGACACAAAATATTAATTGTTATTACAATTATTATTATTAAACCTGTAGTGAGAGTACTTCACAATATGGGAGACAAAGGAGAACTGTTTTGTATATTGAAAATGATAAGTATTTATACTAAAAGTAAACGATTGATTAGAGACTCAACTGAGCGGAACTGAATATAAAAATAAAACTTTTTAAACTATTCCCTGAACTTGGCCGAGTCAGGTCACACCGCCTGACACAAGATCTCGCATGAACATCATGTGTAAATATGTTGTTAATTATAAGCATAAAAATATTCGAGATCTGAACTCAAATCATTGAAATTTTCATATTTCTCTATAGAAAGTACAGTACATTACTATAATATATTATATTTTTATGTATATTTTAAAACCCTATCGAAAACTATTGCTTATATTGCACAACCATTTCTGCTATGAATAAAAGTGTTTATTGTGAGAGTCATATAGAGCATAGGTTTCCAAACTATGGGTCGCGACCCACTTTTGGGCCGCGACCCATAGTTTGGGAGCCCATGATATAGAGAAGGAAATGTGTCACGAGAGTGAAATTCATCTGAAAGTAATTTTTGAGATGAAATGAAATTAATAATAAGCTTATCTTAAGAGTGAATTTGAGTAAAAGCCTGCGGCAAAAAATTGACTTTTTAACTACAGTAATATAAACAACAATAGAAGTTATAAATATATATATATAGAATCCGTGTCAAAGTCTAAGCTCACTTTTAAGGTATGCCATCACTTCATCTTAATTTATCTGTTACTTTATGTGGGCTCAATGGTGTGTCTATGGGGGTGAGCGAATCGAGGGGAGGGCTTCCACTTTATGAGCAATCAGATTAAAAAATAAAAATAAAAAGTGAATGCAAATGATGAAAGTGAACATCACTTCATCCCTTATATAAATGCCTTCAATACGGCTATCAATTCATTCCTCACAAGTGGCATATGGTATAAACTCTCCAATATCTTATAGTTTGCCAAATACAGTGATTTTTTTGTTGTGTGATTCTTATTGTGGATCTTCTGTTCGCTTTGAATGTTAGCTTACTTTTTATGAAGTAAAAGACTTTTCTCTCTGCAAAAATGGTGTTGAGTTATAATAGAAGGACTTCTGTAGCCTTTTTTGTCTTATCAATAGTAGTGCTCGATATGCTTTTGATCAGTGATCACATAAAGCCAACTAATGCTATGAAAAAGAAGAAGAAGATTAAAAAATTATTGAAAAAATTGCAGCCAATGATGACTTTACTGATATTACTGAAAACCAAGAAGAAGATCCTTCCCCTTCCCATTCCTCTCCCGATGTGAGTATTTGTGGTCTTATTTATTTTTATCATTTATTCTTTTACTCAAAACTAATTTTTTTCAATAATTTAAGCCCAATGAAGATGCCAATGGAAATGCCAATGCCCTGCCCTGAAATGGTAATATACCTGTATTAACTATTTTGCTTTAATAAGCATTAATTAAATTAGTATTTCTTAATTGATGCCAAAATCAAGTGATTCATTAATTTATTAATTAAAAGCTCTAAATTCAATGAGGTATTTAAAATTTTCTATATGGTATGATAAGTGTTCCTCCAGGCTCGAGCTTTTCAGGCTCAAGCTTTTCAGGCTCTAGCTTTTCAGGATCTAGCTTTTCAGGCTCGAGCTTTTCATGCTGTCATGTTTATTGTTTGAAATATATGAACAGAGATTCAGGACACATTTGATGCCTCAAATTTTGAACAATAAGCCAATTTTGAATTATTATTTTCTTACTTTCTAATATTCATGAAAACTTGAACTTTGAAAACTTTTACTGTTTTTCTGAATATATAGTTTTCAGGCTGAGAGGCTCGCACAGTGTGAGCCTGAGCCTGACTAAAATTCTGAGCCGTCGAGCATGAGGAACACTGGATATGATAAGTGAAATGAAAAATCTTCAATTACCGGTAATTACTCAGAATCGACTCAATCGAAACTTCTGAAACTTTCATGAATTTGTAAACAGTATTTGAGAATAAAATAATAAAAATTTTGATGGAATTTCTCAATATTAGCATTATTTTGAATCTTAATTAATTTTCTGTATAATTTTTGTAGTTCAACAGTTGATATGTAGCTACCTTTTAAACCATTATAACTATTGAGAAATATGACGCTTAAGATTTAGAATACCCTTAAAATATATGTTTCATAAATGAACTCTATTAGAAAAACTTCATAAAAGTTGTCAAAACGTTGTCTAAATTACATTACTTTTTGGAAATTAAACATTTGAGTAATTAAATAAAATATTTTTAATTGTTCTACATATTAAATTGAATTGAATCCATTGAATTCTAAAAATTCTAAATTTTAACGAAATTTTAATTCAAATTTAATTTAGAGCTATGATATGGGTATGAGTTATGGCGGCGGCGGCGGCGGTGGTGGTGGTGGTGGATATGGAGGCGGCGGTGGAGGAGGTGGATATGGAGGCGGTGGTGGTGGTGGTGGATATGGAGGCGGCGGTGGAGGAGGTGAATATGGAGGCGGCGGTGGAGGAGGAGACTATGGAGGCAGCAGTGGAGGAGGTGGATATGGAGGCGGCGGTGGAGGAGGAGATTATGGAGGCGGCAGTGGAGGAGGTGGATATGGAGGTGGCGGTGGAGGAGGAGATTATGGAGGCGGCGGTGGAGAAGGTGGATATGGTGGAAAAGGTATTATTAATCATGAGGGTATATATTACAGCAAAACCTGTCAAAGTTGGGCAAACAGTTAAGTTCTTTTAGCAAAATATTAATTGTTTTCTACTTTATATATTTTGCAAAAAGGACTTAACTGTTTGCCCAACTTTGACAGGTTTTACTGTATTAGGTGTCATATAATTAGCAAAATACTAATAGACTAAGATACTAGCTTTAGGAGAACCTAATGTTTTCGATGATAACACTCTATTTTAACATTTTGCCATATTTTTGTATTTATGCTAAATTTAGTACTAAATTTAGTTTAACTATACATATAATTTAATTAAATCATAATTCATTTTTTGTGGTACTAATGCATGTACTCTAGAGTACAAATAAGTTGAGACTAGTCTTCACTACTTTAAGCAAATTTTTTAAACTAATTAATAACTGGTAAATCATTTTGTTCAGGTGGCGGCGGTGGAGGATATTAGAGCTCACCATATATGACATTCTCATCATTCGTCGATATCGTTTATTTTCATAAATTCAGTTCAAATTTTTCAATTTTTCTTCTCTTCGCTCAATTTGTTTTCTAACCACTCTTTCAAAAATTTATTCCTCTTTCAAACCTCGAGATTCTTAAGAAAATTTTTCTGGAAATAGATTTCCTTCAAATGTAGCTCTCTTAATGACCTTATTTTCAAAATTTAATCTCATAACAACTCATTTATCTTATTTACATTGCTTTCAACACTCTCTATACCTGTAATTGAAATTTATTTGAAATCCATTTTTTATTACTTCATTGAATTGCGTACATAATTCACATATAAATAACCATATTTTCATCACTTCTTCTAAATACCTGTTTTACGCTATTTTTTATGTATGTTAAAATTGATGTTCTATACTGTGTTATAAGTTTTGTATGGTCTTAGTCTCTATCCATCCCTCTCTTTCAATGTCAATCTCACTGTGTTTTTGTTATCCTGTTTTGTATTGTTTGCATTTTCTATTTTTACTTCTCAGTGCAATGCTCTCCACTCTATTTTTGCTCAACTTTATAACCACTTTCTATGCGTCAAGTTTTCTATCTATTCAACAAACAAACAAATGTTTTCCTATTAAATTTCACGAGTTATAGAAAATTATATGTAATGCTATTTATCCTTTTAATAAGTTATTAGTTATTAAAAGGATAAATAGCATTACATATAATTTTCTATTTCAACCTTTTAATTGAGTTTCTTCTCGTTGTTCCTATTTTTTCCTTAATAGCTATAAATGTTTTATTTCAATGTTTTGTAATTGTCTTTTCATGTGTACAGTGTATGTCTTTTGTTCAAATTGTATTATATAAGTGTCTTTGTTTTAATCAAATTTTAATAAAAGTTCTAAACTTTTTTACATATTGTCAATTAATGTAAAATTAAGGTCTGATATAAGGTGTCGCGAAAAAGCGTCGCACACAAAAACTTATTCACTTTTATTGTTCTTTAAGTCTGATTTGAGTGAAATTAGACTCAATTTATATGTAAATTAGACCAATAATTTCTATTATGAAAAAGATTTTTGCCTAAAATTAATAGTTTTTGAGATATTTGACTTGAGATGAATTTTTATATTAAAATCTGCTCAAATCTTTAAAAAACTCATAAACTATCGTCATTTGACATTCATTGATTCAAAGCTAAACTCAACTCAGCGAAAATATTAGTGAAAACTTTTTTAGCTTAATTAATAAAAAAAATTGAAAGTTTGAACTTCTCAAAAGTTGTTGAAAAATAAACAAATGATATGAAGCCTATAAATGAAATATTATGGATATTTTTTTGAATTATTTTTATTGATAGCTTTGTTTTAAATGAAATCTTTAAGATTTGTAAGTCATTTGTTAAGTTTTATGCCTTCTTTTATTTATAGGTATATTTGTGATAAATTTGTTAAAATATAAAGTACACCACATTATACAGTTTTCTTTGAAATTTTGTATGCAGTCTGAGTGCAGGATCAAAACCACCGGAACCTAATGAGCTTAGCATCGAAAGTATCAGAGCCTGGAGCCTGAGCCTTACTTAAAAAAAAGTCTCTCAGGCTAGCCTATGCTCTTTAATGACTTCAATAAATTGTTGGAAAGCTGCCGCTTATGTATTTTACCAATAAATTTATTCTTAATTAAATTAACAGAAAATGTTAATTAATTTATCCATGTACCTAAAATATCGTATAAAAAATCATTACTTTTGCAAAATGCATATTGTACCCGTACAATAGCTATCAGAATACCATGTCTTAGCAGTTTCGATAATAGTCTGTGAATTTAAGTTCATTTGCAATGTAATCACAAAAAATGCCTAAAAATTTTCAATATAAAAATTTTAAAGTCCTGCTGGGATTTGCATCACTAACTTTGTTAGTGATCGGACTTTAAGCCCATCACTCCAACCATTAGGTCAACAAGTGATTACACAATCTTTGAATTAAATAACCTTCTGTTTAATAATGTGTCCTAATAGTTGTTTATTTTGTTTTATAATAGCTAATGAACTTAATAATCATTACTTGATATTCTGTTAGCCATTGTACAAATATATTATATCAATTTGATAACTAATGTTGTCCATAGGCTCGGGCTCAGCCTAGGCTCGGCTCGACAAGAAAATAAGAGGCTTAGGCTCCGAATTTTCGAGCATAGGCTCAGGCTTAGCCTAACGAACCTGAAGCGCCTGTAGAAAAATTTTTACCTAAATTCATCGTTACTTGAGTTTATCTTGCATCTTTTGCACTATCTTACATAATAGCTTACATCATACATCTTTTGCTTGTTTACATTAATGCTGATTTTAAAATACTCTTTTATATACTTAAAATTATTTTATTTTAAATGTTGAAGCGATTTGCAATTAATCAGAGTCATCCATAATTATAAGGTAGTTCTTCTTTATCTTGATTTGGATGAAAATAAGTGTAAAAACATTTAAATAATAAAACTAATGTAATTGAAATAATGATTGTTCTTAAATTTTTAAATATTAGATCTAACAGAGTCTTGAAATAACGATTGGTATACTATTATACAAAACAGGGTTGGTGTAAGACTTGCCATTTTTCTCCAGTTTTTCTCTACAGAGAATTTACTTTTTGGTTTTTGTAGGTTTTTAATACAGAGAATATACTGTATTACATATAATAATAGTTTAGACATTTGTGAGTCAGAGAGAAAAAAGGAATAAAAAAATTTTCAGGAATTGGAATAGATTTTAAAAATAGAAACAACCGTAGTTATGCCTAATCTAACTACAGAGTATTTATGTCACAAATTATGCCTAAATAAAAAATTGATTAAATAAGTGTTGCGATAAGTGATGTTACAAATAATAAATACACTAAATTTAGTTTTACTGCACATCAATATTTTAATTTATATAATATCTATGCATAAAGAGACGCACGATTTTTATTAACATATTGTGCTGTCAAATATATTGAGATTATATGTTAGTGTTTCTCAATCTACTAGAAAAACTAGTCAACAATATGTATTATATTCTTTTATAATTTATCGGATATTAGCATATTAAACAAAAATAACCTTGCTAACTTGAATGTCAAACAAAGCTGAATGATGATTGACTAAACTCGTGTTGTAATTTTTAAGGTTCATTCAATGAAAAAATGTTTTTCATCCTAATTATTGTTATTTGTATATACTTTTGAAACAGATGAATGTCTGAATCTTCTGATCTATGGCCTGTACTGCACCTCCCAACCTCCCAAAACCCTATGTCAAATTCGGTTACTAACTAGGGTGACCACATCTAATGTATTCCTAAACTGGACATTCTCTGGACAGCTTTAAAAATCAAAAGGGGCACCAAAAGGATAAATTTTTATTTTCATGAAAAAGCAA
>JAQGCH010003139.1:0-11159 GCA_034699485.1 Nanhermannia elegantula
CCCCCTTGGGAACCCCCCCCCCCCCCCCCCCCCACCATTACTATCTACCCGTGGGCGACCGTATATTTTCATTTGATTGAAAAATCACTTGTTCAAAAGTTATAGCACTGCAAAATTGAAAATTTATGAAATTAAATTTAGAATAACCCACAATCCCTTATCGGATTGATATGAATATGGTACCAAACTAAAGCTTTTTTAGTGTTAATTTTAATAGCTTTTACAAATTTCATAGAAATATTATAGTAGTTGACTTAAATAATTATAAAATTTCTTCATAGACGTTCATTGTAAAATAAAAATTTAAATTGTTAGTGCTAGAGTCCTAATACCGGTCAGGATTTTTAATGTCAATTTTTACAAATGTTTTAACATGCTAATTATGCCATATAAATATTTTCCAAATCGGTGCTGCAGTGATTGTGAGACTCCCTCTTTAGTATTAGCCAAGTACAGTATTTACGGGCTATATACAGAAGGTTATGCAAGCTATGAAGTGCAGGGCTTTAACATACAAATGATAAATCAGCTTTAAAAATAAACATTCATTTTGAAATTTATTGAAAGTGTATTGAAGCATATTTAAATATATTTAGGCATATTTATTGACCTGTAATCATCAAATTGTTGGTATTAAAATAAGAAAAGTGAATGTTTTCATGAGGAAATACTTAAAATTTAGATGATGTTAATTGACTTAGCTTATTTTTACGAGATTTAATATACGTTTTATGAACTGGTGACTAAACACTGATTTGGGATGCACATAATATTTTTTAATTTGTTATATGTTATGTATATTAATAAAAATATTTGTATTTTGACATCAAACTTGTTTTTAAGTTATTTTAAAGAGTAAGTGATAGTTTTTTGAAAAGCCCTCAACTAAACAACAATATTCTACTATCTGACACATTCTCTTCAAAGCTAAGCTCTTAAAGCATTTATAAATATTTTCTCAAATTCCTCATTTTGATTCAAACCCATATTGAACTCAAACTGAATGGATTGGCAGACAAAAAATTTGCAGAAAATATGTGTTCAAAAGTTAACAAATGAAAATATATTTATTTCACATTTATTATTTAGTTACAAATAAAAAATTTTTAAATATTGAAATTTATGAATAACATTAATAGAAAATGATTGTTTTTTATATAATTATCTGATTATGTTATGATATCTAAACCCGATTGAATTCTATTACCGTCTGGTTTTATGAAAGCTTTAAAGCCATTGCCATCATCAAGAATTAGTTCGCCATCATTTGTCATATCATAAACTTTAGCATTAGTATTGATTCTATATTCTTGCCCAGAATTGATCCAATTATTAATAACTAAATCACGAAAGCCTTTTGGGTCATTTTCAAGTATATTCACATATTCTTCCAAATAGTTTACACTCCTGGCAATCAATGGTTCTAATGTTAATTGTTCCAATTTCTTGTTAACATTATTAAAATTATATTCATCTATAATTTTTGAAACAGAGTAAATTATTTTAGAGTTAACGCGCATTCCACAGCCCGTAGAAAACCATCCGTTGTCTATTTGTTTGGATTTTATGGGTGTGACTAATACTCCGCCAATTTTTTTGTCTATAGTAGACCAGTAAAGCGATATTGGCCACGAATACTTGATTGGCAATACAGTGTAGTCAGCATTCGGTGCGCTCAATACAGCCTTCATCATAGCTAATGCACAACAGGCGGGCAGTAAATTAGATCGGCTCTCATTTTTTAGCTTTATATTAACAGTCATCAGAATATCTCCTTTGGGTGATACCCAACTCGTGTTTTTAATTCCTATGCCTTTTGTTTGCTCTCCGGCCACAACCAGAAGGCCTGGAATACCAGCAAAATCATGCGCCAAATTCATTGTTGTTGGTATTCTTTCTCCATAAATGATATTTCTTCCAAGAATTTTGGTTTTTAATTGGTTGAAAAACGATTCGGCATTAAATGCAACATTTTTAATGTCGGCGCCTATGATAACTGGAATTAAAGTTTCTTTTATGTTTGAAATTTTACTCTTCAAATCAGGGTCTGACGCGTTTATAATGAAAGAAGACTTATTTTCTTCAATTGGATATTTGCTAAAATCAATATCATTACTGCTTTTAACAAAGTATGCAGGGGTTAAACTATTTTCTTGACCTATTATAAGATAATTTTTAAAAAAATTATATTTTCAATAATAAAATTTTGTAAATCATAAATAATAAAGAGATTAACAACAATTCTTTACTATAAAGAAAACTTTTTCAATATTTCATATATAGCACTTACCGAAACATTTATCAAGAGAAAGCGCTATTAAAATACAAATTAATATATTCATTGTTAACGTTAGTTTAGATTTATAAAAATAAATATGAAACTTAAATCAAGAACACTGTTTATATACAATTATAACTGCAAACAATTATGTTTTATCATTTACTTTATTTAATACTTAATAATATAAATTTTTATGCAATAATATATTTTATCATTTATTATATCCAATCCTTAGATACAAATAATTTTCAAACAATAATATTTTTTATCATTTAATATATTTAATCCTTAATTAAATATATCTTTAAGCAATAATTTCTTGTGTAAGAACACTTAAACTAGTGGTCGGTACGGATACCCGGGATCTCGGGTCCTGACAGGTGATTCGAACACATGATCGTAAGTGATAGGCTTGTCTGCTTCGAGCCATACATGAGGCTCATTCGGTGGAACTCATTTACACTTACAGGTAGCGTTATTAGATTTAACAGATTTCCTTTATAAGATTTTAATATACAATATAATTAAAATAAAATTTCATATGTCAATGGTGACTTATAAGTCAGGGAAGGGGCTTGGTTGGCTAAGGCGTCGTGGTTTGCGCCCCATGGTTTCCGAGTGTTACTCGCCAACCCGTCTGGCCAGCGTGAGCGAGATAGTGGCCAAGTTCCCCTTAGATGGAAACATTTAAGAGAGGCCTTCATCCAGCAGTAGATTGAATATAGGCTGGTAATTTATTTATTTTATTTATTTATGTCAATAGTGTTAATTAAATTTAGTTTAGTTATTTTGGTCAATACGCGCGTGGGAACACGCTTGGCAATGTCTCACTGTCATACATGCTGTATCATTACCCCTGGCGTCTAAAATTCCCGAAGAATTACCTTATATTTCAACAAAAAGTAATCTGAACAGTTCTTTGAATTCAGAAAAGCAGATATGAATAGTCGTTTATTTTAAAAATAATATTAACATTGAAAATATCATATTTAATAAATTAAAGCATTTAATTTTTTAAAATCTTTATAATTTTAAGAGAATTTCTATTTATATATATTTCAATAAAAAAAAGTTACGAAATATACATAAAGACTTTTTTAATTTATAGAAATATTTAATACTTTTATTTGCTATAAATTTTCGTAAAATGTTTACTCATTTTAATTGAGGTAAAGAACATTTTATTGCATTTTTTGACTTTACATTTGACTGAATTTTCTTTTGTGTGTTTATAAATATATGATTTTGTAAATCATATTTAGCAACTAAACTCATATCGCATTCATTATAATGACATTTATGTGCTTTAATACCCAAATGTCTATTCATGTGTTGTTTTAGATTTGATTCTATGTTAAACTTATGATTACATTCAATATAATTACAAACAAATGGTTTTTCTCCCGAATGAATGCGTGAATGTCTTAATAAATTAGATTTTGTATAAAATGTTTTATGACATGAATTATAATCACATTTAAATCTGTTTTCTTTAAAATGAACACAATTTTATGTTTTATTAATGATTTTATTAATAACTTGTGTCACATCCATTGACTTCAATGTTTCGCTCATATATTTTTGTGCATTATTAGTAATAATAGACTTTAGCTGTTCTTTCTCGTGCATCAGTATCTGTTTGACGACTTCATTGAAAGGCCACGAGAGGTTCTCTGCCTGCAGATCAAGCCCTTCTATATAATTAACAGTAACTGTAGAAACCGATAACATTTTGGTGGTTTCGTCAAACAGTAAAACTGCATTCAATAAGCATTCCTTTATGAGAACGTTTAATTTCCATCCCTTCACATATACCCTATTAATTAGTTTTGCGTCAACTTTGAACTCTGCAGTAATGTTACTGATAGAAAGGTTAGCATTTATAGTCCACTCCGCCATTTTGGTGTTCGTGTGTAACATTATATTTCCACATCGTTGGATATTTGAAATACCTTTTAGTGACATTTCATATATTCGCGCAGAACCTATTGTTAATATTGGTTAATAGTATTATTGTTTATCGAAAATAATTTAAAATACGAAATTATAATTGCTTTTAATAATACTCATTCTTATAGATTATAAGCTATAATCTATTGTAATGAAACAGAAACACCACCGTAACTACGGATGGGCAGGGAGGTTATAACCCCCCTAAAGATTTTTTGAACATTTAAGTGTAGGTCTATAGCAATTTTAAAAAATTGCCATTCCTAGGGAGTTTATCATATGTCTAGCCCCCAAACTAAAAATCCTGATTACGGCACTGACCAGAAGTTAAAAAATAACTAATTTGACGATAGTGTTACAGTTGTATAATTTTATTCATTGATAACTAAAATATAAAGCATTTGAATTTACTTTATATGTTTTGATTATTACCAATGATATACATGCTCGAGTTTAAGCTAGGCCTAGACAAAATTAAAATATTCGGCGCTTGCGCTTAGTACAATCGAACATCACTGATCATAACTAAACATTTAGGGTATTTTAGCTGAATATAATACAATTAGTATTGCATCAAACTCTGAATAAACCTAATCTAATACAAAACACTTTTCAATATAAAGGTTTCTAAATATTTGATTATTAAAAGAAACTATAATTTATATTATTAATTATTTGATATTTTTATAAGTAATTAATAAAAAAAATGATTTACCCCATTCATTAAATTTAAACATTCCCAGTTCAGGCAGAATTAATGGATCAATTTTACTACCAAAATGGTCCTGAAAATAAATTAAAAACTGGTCAACCAGATTATTTGCTTTTGCCTCTCCAATATTGAATTGCTTCAAATTTTGCAGTCTCTCGCTTTTCATTAATTTTTTATTGTCTATAATTAAAAAAAATTAATAAGTATTATTTCCAAGAAAAACACAATTAATCTATTTAGAATTTACTCACATAATCTCTTTTTATTATAATATGAATTTTTAACATAAATTTGTGGTTTAATTATTTTACTATTTACATAACAAACGCCATGTGTTATAATTTTAATTTCACATTTATCTTTGACACCGTGACTCCATTTATCATGCTCTATATTGTCCACATCAATTTCATTAGGTTTCACATCTTTAAGCATGTCTATCATTGCTGATTCACTATTTATTAATATAAAATTAAGAGCAGCTATAAATAATTTATAATTCTGGTACCAAATATTCATTATAAAATTTTTTATTAATTTAACAAATTATATGATTTTTTATAAAACTTAATTATTTTAATTACAAATTTAAACACACGTTAAGTTAAGTATATACTTGAATATTACATTTGCTGTATATACGTAAATGTTATATAACTTCCATATATGCTGTAATATATATTTTAAACTTTGATTTCTGAAAATACAAAGATAGTTCATGTGTCGGAAGTTATGGTTTCCTTTGTTCTCATAGAGAATAGTTATATTATATAATATAACTAATATATATCATCAGTCTTTGACAAAAACTATTTTGTGCAAAATGTTTTACGTCAGCTATTCTTGAAATAAAGTCATCTAAAATGTTAACCTTTATGATAAATAGTGATTTCATAAATCATCTCTTACAATGACGCATCTTTATAGAATTTACGCGATTAAAGTAAAGTTCAAGTATATTAGTGCTTCTCTTTAGTGCGTTGATTCCAGGAATACAAAAAAATTAGTGATTCGAAAAGCATAGGTATTGAAGCCATGGAACCTATAATTAAATCCTAATGATTTTAAAGCAAGTTATTTTCACTTATGTTAATTGTGTTACAGTTATAAAAAAATTTTCTTTTTGATTGCTATCATATAACTAGGGTGAGCAACAGACTTGGCCAAAGGTGGGTGGAGGGTGGGTGCACACCCCCCAAAGCTCCGAAATTTTACCTTGGTACTTTCGTTGACTTATAGACCCCCTTCCATGGATTTTGTTCCTAAGTTAATTTATTGCTCAGGGTGATAAGCTCAAAGAAGGACCAAGGTAAATTTTTTAAAATAGTACCCCTCCGTGACGCTTTAGACCTTGGCTATGTCTGGTGAGCAAGCTTCCATATTTGAGCTGGACAGTCCAGATTTAAGGCTATGTTGTCCAGAGTCTAGACGGTACCACAATCCGTAGGACCTTTATCCAGATTTAATAATACCTAGTAAATGTACTTTAATTTACCTAAATATTTATAAAATTTTGGAACGATGCACAATTCTATCACAAACATTTATTTATTTATTTCTGGGAAGTAATAGCATTTGGTATTATGACATTCAAAAGCAATGTACGTGTATGATTTTTTTATATTCAATACTAATATGATTTAATATCGTATTTAGAATTACAACGAAAAGCAGTAGTTATTTAAATTCCAGTAAATAATTCTTGAAAACTGGGTCAATAAAACACTTGTTATATAAACCAAATGTGGATTTTTAATTTCAACGCTCAATAGTAAATAAGTTTATAATAATTATGATTTAATAATAATTAACAAATAATTTACTTTGAAAATAAATTTTTATTTCAAAATTATATAATTACAAGAGAAGGCACTGCATATCTTTATAATTCATATGATAAACAGTTTTCATTAGTAGTAAAATATAATCCCAAATAAAATTAATGATACTTTTTTTATTCTCTGTAATAATTTTCATTATTTCTTAGCACGGCTTCACTTTGAGACTGCATTACATTCTTCAGTTGTAATGCATATACCACTACTTGATCTGATGTATCCCTCATCGCACTCACATGCACCTCTTCTGCATTCCAATGTACAGAACATAGTCGGTTGTCCACAAACTGGTGGGCAATTACTTGCGCACGAATTCCAATGTTCGTTTTGAGGACATACGTGACAATCTTCTCTTATAATGCATCTTCCTTCTTTTGTTCTGATATAGCCCTCATTGCATTTACAACCAGCTCGTCTGCAATCTTGAGTACAAGACAGCGACTTTTGTCCACAAACAGGCGGGCAATTACTTAGACATGTGCTATAAGTTTCATTGCAAGGACAGTCCATACAATCTTCAATTTTTATGCACTGTCCATATCTCGTTTTGATGAATCCCTCGTCGCACACACATCCAGATGGACCACAACTTTTAATACATATGAGTGACGTCTCTTGGCCGCAAATTAGTGGACACCTACTTGTACAGTCACTCCAGTGTGCATTTTCTGTACAATCTGTTTATAACGAAAATTATATAAAATTGTTAATTATATTATTTAAATATTTGAAGTAAATTATTATACTTTGTGTGGCGACCAAACTAATAAATGCTGAGATTATGGTTAAAATAATCATATTTTTCATTTTGAGTTTTAGAAATAAATGTGTTTGAATCCAGTCATACGACAAATTATATACATTAAAATTGCTCTATTTTTGTAGGAACAGAGTTTTTAGTTAGAAAACACATTCACGAATATTACTTTAGGTGAAGAGTTGACAGATTACACAAACAACGGTTTTTTCCTTTCGTTATTCTGTATTAAGATATTTGAGTCTGTATTTTGTTTGATAAATGAGTCGAAATATTTGCTTAATATTTAATTATTTTTACAGATAAAAGATCTAATTTAGTTTTATTTTGATTAAAGTTATTTAATAATATTTCTGTATTTTTTCTAGTATTGCAGTAGATTTTATGCAAAAAACCTTAACATTATTTGTATATATGTTTGTATGTCTGTTATGTCTAAAGATAAAATTGAAGTTTTTATCGCTTTGAAGCACTTTTAGATAAATAACTTATACATTTGTTCATTAGTAAAAAACATTTATTTAGTCGCACAAAATAATAATAACAATTAATATAAACACATTTTGAGTGTGTTTCTGGATAGGAAATGAAATGCTACTAAATTTAAATACTGAAAGGCTCTCCCTATAGGAATCTGAAAGCGATTTTTTGGTCAGAACTTTGAGATTTTCAAAGCATACGAACACAGGCTCCGAGACATGCCCAACAACAGCACTCTTTGTGGTCCTGTTCTTTATGTCTTCGATACCTGACGTGATGACAGTCATGACAATAATTAGGATCTGTTATAATGATAGTCTCTTTAGGTGGAACTTGTGTTACATATATCTGCGGAGCGTACGGGTGAAGTTGGAGTTGGAGGGACATGGAGTTGATTGAGATTCAGTATAGAACTTTAGGCTTTTCTGCTTTTTATGGACGAATGGTGTAAGTTTGCTTTCCTGTTTAGCAGATAAGTATTGGACTAAAACCTAACCTAAACTTAACTCTATGAATGGATAAATATGAGTGCAATCTTTATCTGCTATACAGGAAAGCAAACTTATTCCACGCGTCCATAAAAAGCAGGAAAGCAGAACTTTAATATACCCACTCAATGCATACGTGCATATTTGCTCATATGGGCCGCAATGTAATTCAAAAAATTAATTTTAAATAATATATTTTATTGAATGTGTCTTCAAAAAAGTTAAAATTGAAAAAAATTTCAATAAATACAGAACCAAAAAATAAGTTTTCCTGATAATAAACTTTAGAAATAATATTTTTATACAATTTTAGTTAAATATAACTTTTTTCAATTAAAAAATAATACATTTTCTTTACTAAGAAATTATTTTTTTCCTATATTAGCCTTCACTCACATAAATCTTATGAATTAATAAAAGATTTTTGGAAAATATTTTTATTAGTATTTACTATAAAAACTTTTACATTAATGCAGACGCATCTGAGGAAAATACAATTCGAGTTATAAATATATATATATCTGTCATATTTATGATTTGTTGTTATTATAAAATATTGATTGCCTTTAATCAATTTAAATATGTTTTTATGATAGCAATACATTATTTGAATATTATTCTAATTCCATTTATGTGAGTCATTTGAATAAAGATAATTTTATTTTATTATTAAATATAATTAAGTGTTATTTAATATAGTGCTACAAATTGTTCCTAACTTTGAAGTTTAATAATAATATTATGTCTGTGCATATAACAAAATTGAATGAACAGATTTATGATGAAACTACGAAAAATGATTCTTTCATAATCAAAACATACACTGATAAAAATGTCCGCTATATTTATAACAAAAGTGGAAATCAAATTAAGTGGTTTATGACATTTCAACTTTCGGTTCTTCATTTGATTTATTTATATTCGATTTACGTGTGCATTACAAAGAAGTGTTGGTACACTTGGATTTTCAGTTATTGGTATGCAGTAGCCGGAGGACTGGGAGTGACGGCAGGATCTCATAGATTATGGTGTCATCGTTCTTATAGAGCAAAACTACCACTACGCATATTTCTATGCATTTGTAATTGCATCGCTGGACAACAAGATCTTTTGCATTGGTGTCGCGATCATAGGGTGCACCATAAGTTTAGCGAAACAGATGCGGATCCCCACAATTCTAAGAGAGGAATGTTTTTCTCTCACATCGGTTGGCTTCTCACCAAAAAACATCCCGATGTTATCATCAAAGAAAAACAAATTGATTTATCAGATTTAAACAAAGATCCTGTCATAAGAATACAGAAAAAATTTTACCCTCTTCTCTACCTAATATTTTGCCTCATTTTGCCTGCTGTTATACCCGTATATTTTTGGTCTGAATCCTGGTTTAATTCTGTATTAGTGGCAGTATTTTGGAGATATTGTACATCATTGAATTCTACGTGGTTTGTAAACTCGGCGGCGCACATGTTTGGTGACAAACCCTATGACAAGAAAATAGATCCCACAGAAAATCTATTCGTTTCATTTGGTGCTATCGGCGAAGGTTTCCATAATTATCACCACACATTTCCGTGGGATTATTCAACGAGTGAAATGGGATGGAAACTAAATATCACTACAATTTTTATTGATTTTATGGCCAAAATAGGACAGGCGTATGATTTGAAACAAGCGTCACCAGAAATGATAGATCAGAAAAAGAAAAGAATTGCTTCCCATCAATAGTTTAGTGCAGAGAATATCACTAAGTAGGATACTATATGGTAGTTGTTCCCAAACTTTTAAGCCTCGCGGACCACCTATATATAGATAATCATGCGGTTCTTATATAACTTAATGTTAAAACTTTTAATTTTGTGGATAACTTGTTATCCAAAAAAATCAGTTTAGAAACCTGTGTATATGGGATAGTTTTTTCTCTAAGGTTAAAAAATACATATAATGCTTATGAGCAACAAACAATTTTACACTCCTGGACCAGTATAACTTGCAGATTAGTGAAGGAAAGTTGAAACCCAAACCCTAAAAACTTGGGTTTGGGTGATTTTTAAAAAATTGTTGGTTTGGGTAGTGTATGGGCTTAATACTCGTTGGGTTTGGGTGGGTGAGTTTTAAATTTTCGCTATTTCACTTCACAAATTCCTACCTATTTTGAAAAATAAATAAAACAATAAATTACTAACAATTTTTTAAATATCGAATGAATATCAGAAAATTTTTAATAATAAAAATTAAGACTTTAAGAGTTGACTAATTTTTTAAGTTGATCACAAATTTGTTGTCTAATGTGTGATCAACTTAGACTGTTTGCACAGTACTATATATAAAATGTAAAAATATATAAATTATTAAAACCATATCGAAAACTATACCATATAGTATCCAACCTAATTTTATTGTCTGTTTCAGTGTCTTATTTAATATGATAATTCATGAAATACTAAAAATAGTTATTTTTAAAAATCTAACTTTATTCTTATGCTTTGTTTGATTTAAACTTATATTTTTTAAAACTACTATTATAGTGTTTGTACAATTTCTGTCATAAAATTATAAAAGTATATATGAAGGTTTTTGCGAATAAACTGCACATCTTTTTCGACGCATACACTGGATAACTAAATACTTAACACCTCTATGAAAGGGTTTA
>JAQGCH010003140.1:0-11156 GCA_034699485.1 Nanhermannia elegantula
TAATACGATATGTCAATAGTTTGAGCAAAACTGAGTGCACCATCTCTTAACACAAATGAGACTCAAATACTTCAATATTAATTTAAATCCTCAATTAAATAAGTTTGTGATATATTTTTTAATAGAGGAGTTTAATAGAGATAAATATTTTATTTTAAAAATTAATAATAATTTCGATTATTCACAAAAATTAAATTTTCGGAAAAAATTCTCATTTAGAGAAATAATTGTTTTAATACTGTTTTAAGAAAAGTTTTTCAATTATTTCATTTTTACTTAAATCAATTGTAAGCTAAATAATAAACTTTGGAAATAATTATTACTTAACTGTTAAAAGATACAAAAGTGAAATTATTATAAAATAAAATTTTTATTATAACTAATTCTATACATACACTATAAGTAGACCATCTACTTTTCGGGGTTAAACCGATTAAACCCGATTAAACGCTCCGAGAAAAATTTTATTATCGGGTTTAACCCGATTGAACCCGAATCAAATATGAGTATTGCATGAATCCTTTTGAACTTTGAATTATAGATGTTCCAAAGCAGAATTTTTTCGACCCGCTCCGGGCCCGCAGGCTTTAGGCCCGTCCCAACCCGCACCCACATAACTTAAGACTAGCCCGCCCGCCCCGATGGGCCCACGGAACATCTATACTTTGAATTACACTTTACATTTAAATAATAGAAATTATATATTTCTAATGAAAAGTTATTTTATAACAATGATAAGATATATTTTTGCCATCAGGTAGTTTGGATGCTGAGATGATTTTTGAAATTTAGAAATGTTTAAACAGATCGCCGCTTATCATTAACTGATGGGCACCTAAATATGTACTCGATTTTGTATTTCAATGGAGATATAGAGGACATTTTCATTAATAAATGTCAATTTTTTGAATTTATGTGCCCGAAATTGAAATTAAATTTTCGGGTTAAACCCGATAAAACCCGAAATGACTCAATTTTTTTAACCCGATTAAACCATCCCGAATCGACGTGAAAACTAAACGCGAAAAATAGATTCTCTACTAAGGAATCCAAGGCTGAAACCAAGTTATGTTCTTAAACAGCTTAAACAAACTAAAATTGTATTTTTTCAGTCAAAAGGTGGGACTAAGTTTGCGTTAAATCGTTTTATATTTGCAAAGAAATGCATTCAATTCATTCTTTAAATGAAATTATTTGCGAAAATAATTTCATTTGAATAAAACTAAACTTAGATAATAAGGCTGTCAGGCCTGGACTCGGACTGAAAAGTTCATTATTTTGTTCCCTGATATATGTGAAACCTGATTAAACCTAATTAGTGTGAAAATACTGTAATTAGTTCTATCTATAAACTTGTCATCACATAGAAAATTACACAATTTATAAATACTTTTATCTAAAAACGTACTTAAAAATTGCTTTATATTCATTTGTTTAACTTTTAAATTGTGTAAGAGTTTAAGTTTGAAAGAAAGTGGAAAGTTTCGACGAAACATTTTATTTCAAAAATCGAATAATCCTTTAATAATTATATTTTCTGTTAAAACCAATGAGACTAAAGAAAAATCCTGGAAAAAACTTTTAACTTATAACCAAAAGTTTTATTAAGTTTTATTTAAAATCACAGAGATCTCAAATTTTTAAAAAGATAGTACATATAAGGGAGGAATAAAAATTCAATTATAAATTTGTGTTGTTTTAGGCCTAATTACGGGAATCTGTGGGAAATTGATATTTGAAAATAAAATATTTTATAAAAACAATTATAATTCGTAGGAGATTTTATTTGGAATACAAACTCAAAAACTAGAAAAACATTTCCATGATTACTCTGTGATGACCTGTATAGAGCATAAATTAAGCTCAAGCTTGAGCTCAGTCATTTCTCTTAAGCTCATCAGGGAGAAGCCAAGCTCAAGCTCACGGCAGCTGCTGTGAGCTTTACAGTAGAGGTGAACATATTTTCAAAAACTCCGGCCCGACCCGCCCGAGCCCGAAATTTGTTAAATATTCATGTATTTATACATATTTCTATTTAAAACATATATTAACAATAAAAAATGAAACTGATCAATAATTGATACCTGTATATAGCTTATACTAAATTAAATATTCTATAGGCTAATTTTAATACTGTATATAGCAATGAAAATTATAGAAACTCATTTTCCCATAAATATGAATCTTGATAATTAGTTCAAAAAATTCATTATTAAAGTAATTTTCCTTAAATCTGAATTAAGAGGACAATAAAATTATGTTACACCCTACCCACATCCCCTTGGGCATCTCTGACTAGACGGCTCCTCTGCTTAGCAAGTTTTTTTAACTTAATTACATTTAATTAGGGTTGCTTTTTTAGCTTAAAAATCTTTTTGGCTGTAATAATACCGTTATTTTACCAAAACATATGTAAAACTCTGTAAAAATCTCTAAAATTCTAAAAATCTTTATTATCTTAAATTGTCAATTAATTCAATATCACTATCATTATCGCTTTCTGAATCATTCATTCATCATTATATATCTGACTGCAATTTTTTGATTGATTCATTTTCTAAACAGTTAATAATCGTTCAAAGCCTCAATTCAAGAGACGGTTTCTATCATTTAAATGAATTCTTCCGTGTTTTGAAAATACACTTTCTTCTGAAGCACTAGTCCATGAATGGCTAATGTTTTTGTGGCAATGTTTACTAATTGAGCGTATCTTTTTATAATTATTGAATTGAATCGACCAATTTATTCAATTTTTAATACTTACGGCCAAATTCTCTTTAAATTGAAAAATACTAAAACCAATATAAAAGTTAATGAGTAAATTCTAAACCCAATACCACTAGTATTTATTAACGATTGATAATATTTTGCAAAAATTTGCACAATTGTTTTGATTTACACCACTTGACTATAAAACGTGTTTAGAAGTTTTTTAAACTTTGTTTTGTTTGCCAGATTTTTTCTTACCTAGATGACGCCACAAGTGGTAGGAATATTTTACATGTAATTTTCTTTTGTTAAGTGTAATATTACGGTAATATTACATAGGTAAATTACATGTAATTACATATGGAACATCCCTACATTTAATTTTATTATAATTGAGTTAAGGGATTTTTGGAGGTTTCTGACGTTTTACCTCAATATGGAGTCAGATAGTTGAAGTGATTTCAATTATATCATAGATAACTCGATCCTTACCACTTCAGACCAACTTACGACTCATTTATTTTGTTAAGAAAAACATTTTTTCCAAAAAAACAATCAAACATGACTATTGCGCTTCCATGCTATCTGCCAAACTACTGGAACCAAACTAGATCTAGTGTTATTTAAAACAAATAACAATTATTTTGCTTATGCTAGTTTGACCGATATGCGCATGGTAGTGCGCTAGACTTGCTTAAACAAAATTTTCTTTAATTTAACAATCGCGTTGGAGATGGCCACACGTGATCAGGATGTTGTCGAATCCATATATATTATCATTAAACTGCTTGTCGAACTCAACCCATCTATATATTACATTTGAAGGGGCGAGGTAGGAAACGCCCAGTGATCCCTATTTAATTTTTACAGCATAAAAATTCCAAACCGTTTTCAAATAAGTGTTTATTTACAACCACCATTAAGCTAAATGATAATTAAATAATCAAATTATGCGAGAAGATTGTCGGATAAAAAGCTTTAATTAGATATATCACTTCATATATATTGATTTGGTTTTAATTTTAAACTCTTTTCAGCTTTTAAACTAGACGTCGTTACGAGAGTCGGGACTCTCGAGTCTCGATCGATAGTTGTTACTCTCGATCTCGATCGAGTGCACTCGAGACTCTCAAAATTCAATTTGAATAAAATTTTTTGATTTTATTATAAGATTTTCAAAAAAAAAATTTAGCGAAACAAATATTTATAAGAATAATGTTCTTTAAAACATCAATATTCATGATAATCTGCTGCTGACAGTCAATGGATTCGTGTAAAAAGTCATTTTTTAAGTTTTTTTTAATTAACTTAACCCAAAGCTTTAATATTACAATTATAATGTTAGTCAAGTCTATATACATCAAATAATACTAAATAAAACTTATTTTAAAAAATTTTTTAAATTTTGAAAACTTGTGCCAGACATAATAATTTCGAGAGTCGAGACTCTCGAGTCTCGATCGAAAAGTTGGGTTCGAGACTCGAGAGTATGAACTGTCGGAAATACCGACCACTATTTTAAAGCTATTCCGGATTTTGAGTTGAGAAAGTTAATATTTGATTTCATTTTACTTTATAGATATATTAAGATATCTTTAAAAAATTTAAATTGAAAACAATTAAAAATTATTCAAATTAATTTTCATTTCTTACTTTTCCATAACTTTTCATAAAAACCATAAATGTATGTGTTTGGGCATCGATTTGCTGCCTTCATCAGCAATAATGAATCAAATTTTGAAAATGATTCACTTTTTGTTTACAAAATTTGCTTCAAAGCGAATATCAGGAGAGATCAGAAGTTTTACAGATTTGCTTTATTTAAAGATAAAAACTATTTTTCTGATTATAAACTAAACATAGTTTCATATTTATAACATTTAATCGAATGATTAATTAAGTATTTTCTGAATTGTGATATTTGATATGTTTACCAGTGGAAGAGCTATTATTGTGTTCAAATGAAAAGAATACCCGTTCGAACTTTTAATTCACGATTAATTGTATTAAAGCAAAGCATTTTCCTTTCATTTTCAGAAAAAGGATATTGGATTCTATTTAGCATCTAATTTAGGCTTTTTCATGCTTTTATAAATACAGTTATATATGGATTGTTAATTTTGATTTGTTAAAAAAATAGATGAAAAAATTGTTTTGTGACCCTTCATTGTTTTGAGAATTACTGTATAACTTGGCTCCCGTGGCTTTGCTTCAATCGAGATCCAGTTATCTCAAAAGCATATCTTTTTATATATTTATATCTTTGATAAATTGATATGTGAACTCAGTATCTTTGTATAAATAACTATTTATATTTAACTTATATTTTTTCTACCATTATTTGATGCCCTAATAAATAGAATTTAAAACTTGAGTATTGTTTATTAATTGAAGGATAATGTTAGATAACAATACTAGAAATGCATTTATTGACTCAATCATAAGACTAGATTTTTAATATTTATATCTAAAGATAAATGCTTTTAATTTTTCACTTTAAACCAGAAGCTACTCTTCATACTTTACTTTCACATATTCACTGTTTCTATAATTGTGTGTTCGAAACATCAAAAACTGCTATGGACAACACTAATTTAGAGCGCCGATGTCCACCACTGTCTAAAACCATATTTTAATCAAATTTTAAATTTATTTGAGTTTAAGTTTAAGATAACATTAAAGATGAATAACATTCATAATATATTATTATGAACTAAGCTTTAGTGTGGTTGACAGTACTCTGACAGTACAGGTGTTACTGTGTTTATATGATAATATGGTAATATTGGTTAAGATTATTTTAAGCCTTAAGAAATTTATAATACAACAATAATATAAATTTCAAACTATTCGGTAGTTGTAAGACATTAATACAGTATTGGAAGAGTAAACAGTTGTTTATTCATTCAATGCAAAAGAAACTTTTGAATCATTCATTAACACCTGTTTTCAGGTATTATAAGTTAGGATTTATAATCGTTTACTTGGGAAATATAAATATAATCTGTGTTCCTCAAGGCTCGAGCTTGAGCCTGAGCCGTACCTTTTAAAATTTTATTATACAAATATAAGACAATATTTATTATTTGAATTATTTTTATATTGATTGAGCATAGATTCAAAATATATCAAAGATTGAATAGAATATTTTGAAAGTCTATTATTTTCTTAGTTATTTCAAAAAATATTTATGAAAATCTAAATGAAAACATTATACAGCTTTCCTACTTATGAAGTTTTGAGGCTCATCTGCTCAGTCAGTGTGAACCTCACTTAAAACTTGAGCCGAGCATCGAGCTGAGCCGCCGAGCCTGAAAAACACTGAATCTATATTATTAAGGATGTAGAATAATTCTGTCTGTATGTCACACTTTCAAATTGCATGTGCTCTATATAGCATAGCACTCAAACTAAACCATATAGCACTAACACTATATGCTGTGCATAGCATCTGCATAGCATTATACTGGCATTACATAGCAGTCGGTTCGCTTTGAGCGTTCTCATTGTTAATAATCAATGCCTTTTCCCGTTGCGGAGCAAAGGGGGTGCCCTCGAGTATAATTTATATAAAGCATCAGCGGTTATAGTTTTGTAAAAAACGGTAAAAACTATTTCACCTGATCCTAAATTTATTATAGGAAAGAACAACTTTCTAAATACTGTCGGGTCTCGATTTTATGAACATATTTCATAAAATTAGAGGTATTTTATATTTTTTTCATTCTCTAAAGGAGTAGTATTTAAAAAATGTTTTAAATTATGATTAAAACTATCTGAGTGTAATTAAATTGAGTGCAAAAAAGATTTAATTATCTTAATTGATATTATAACATAAGAAAATGTTACTTTGGGCAGTTCAGGTATATTAATCCGTACGTTATATTAATCCGTAAGTTATCTTAATCCGTATCTTATCTTAATCCATTTCTGTCTATTTGAAAAGTTAATTCATAAAATTGAAGCAAAGAATGTATTACAGGGACTTCAATTACTTGTTCATAAAATTGAAAATTTCATAAAATCGAGACCTAACAGTACTTTATAAACCAAAAATTAGAATTTATACTAATAATTAATGTCCAGAAAATATTTTTTTATTTATTTATGTGAAAGATTTAAAAATATAGTATTCCTTCAGAACATTTGCAAACAGAATCTTTTTTTTAAAGACATTACATAGAATATATACAGTATTATGAATAATGTGAAAGACATAAATCCATATGAATTGGAAAATATATGTTCGGGTCAATAGTTGTTTATTACCCCTAACATCAAAAATGAATAAAAAAATATTTTTTCTAATAGTAATAATCTGTAATAATAGACAAATAAAATAATTAGTTTATAAGTGAAATTCATATTTAATGTGATACTATAGAGATGTCTTATGTATTATTTGCAAATAACTCAATACAATGATAGGTTGACATTAGTTTACAATTATATGAACTGTAATGTAAGTTAACTTTAACAGAAATCAAAGCTTTTCTCTAAACTGTAAAGCATTAAATCATTTATCAAAAGATGTTTTATGAGAATTAAAGTCAAATAATCCTAAACTTATGATAACTTTATATAGTGTTTCAATTTATTCATTTATCGGCTAATTTATTATAATTTAATACAAATAAAAACAATGTAAAAAAATTAATATTAGACTAAATATTAATTATTTTAAGTAATTATTATTTAAAATGAAGAATAAAAGGGATTTTAGATTTAAATGTGAATGAGTTTGGGCTCTAATCAGTCAAAAACCGGAAATTGAGTAAAAATGCAAACTTTGATAACTTGTAATAAAATACTGTATAAACAGATGAGAAGACTCTCTGAACACACCCTTTGTTGATAAGAGTGACCAATAAGTGATCGCTTTGTCGTCAAATAGAATAAAATAATTGATGTTTTCTCAGATTCTATGAATCAATGGTTTATTCATTTAATGCTTTCAATTGTTTTATGTTTTATACAATTCTAAAGTTTTGGCAATTTATTTGTCTTTTAATTGACACAAAAAATAGTTTTAGTCTTTAATTAAAACTCATTTTTAATAATTATTTTTAATATTTACAGAAAAGTAATTAAAATAATAATAATTTGATTGTAAATTAAAAAGAGATCACTATTTGTGTTAATAATTATTTTGATAACAATAACAATCATAAGAATGACTTCTATTCTAAACGCACAAAATTTGTTGGACTTGTCCTTAAGGACCAAATACGACATCATTCAGCATAACGGCCAACGAGTCTTCGGTCCGCCACTCGATTGGCCGCCAACTTGTCCGCCACCAGGAAAAGGATGCGAAGTATTTGTGGGTCGAATACCACGCGATTGCTTTGAAGACGAATTGGTTCCCGTCTTCGCAGACATCGGAACCATATATCAGATGAGACTTATGATGGACTTCAGCGGCAGTAATAGGGGTTACGCTTTCGTCACTTTCACCAATCAATTGGATGCCAAACATGCGATTCAGACCTTAAATGGCTTTGAGATCAGACCAAACAAACGCATTGGTGTCGTCCCGAGTCTTGACAACAGACGACTCTTCATCGCCAATATTCCACACAATAAGACACGAATCGATGTCATCCATGAGATGTCCAGTGTCACCGACGGTGTCGTCAATGCTGTCGTTTATTGTAATCCTAATCACAGACTGGACTTCAATTCATATGAGAATCAATTCGAAAATCGTTGCTTTGCTTTCGTTGAGTACACAAGTCATCGGTATTGCAATTGTTTTTATATTTAATTAAAAGTTTTAATTAATTTTTTATTTGTTTGAATGCAGCGCTGCAGCAATGGCTCGAAGAAAACTTCTTCCTGGTATTGAGTCCTAAACCATCTTTTTTAATATAATTATAGTCTAATTGTATTTAATTTTTATAATTAAAGGCAGAATCAAATTGTTTGGCAACGAAATGACTGTAGACTGGGCTATACCTGAGCCTAATTTGGACGATGACATCATGTCTAAAGTCATTAATTGTTTTTCTAAATTTTTATTTTAAATTTCAAACTCAAATAGTATTTTATTATTAGTTTTATTTAAATTAATGATTGATTTTAATTGTTTCGATGCCTGTATTCTATATTGTTGTCTGAGTCGAGACAAAGCCTCTTATTTTTATCCGTTTTACATCTTTTTCTGCAAAATTGATTCAAATTTAATGTTTATCTAAATCTAATAGTTTTAAAACTCTATACTTTAAGATATATTCTATTTGCTTAAAGCTTTTGTTTGCGGTTCTTCTATATCGTGAGAAAAATTATATTCATTTCCAAGAATTGCAACGATCGCTGCAATAAACTCATGCATCACAAGGTGTAGGGGTTCTGTTCACATGTTTGTGATAATTGGAGCCAAACTCTGAATTAACAAACATTTGTAGACACAGTATTATTATTATAAGATTAGTAACTATTAAAAGGAGACAACTTTTAAATCCTTTCATTCTTATCAAGCATTACATTAGTATAAGAATAGCTTTGTATTGAGTTGAGAGCAAAGCACTGACCCCTGGGAATACTTTTTTATCATTTCAGGTCACAGTTCTATTTGTCCGATATTTGAGTTCTGACGCCACCGAAGAGGCCATTGAAGATGTATTTTCTCTTAAGAATTATAATCACAGAACAGTTTATATTCAAAGAGTAAAGAAAGTGAAGAATTACGCTTTCGTTCATTTCTATAATAGAGAAGATGCTGAACTGGTTCTCAATTTCATCTCAAGTAAGCATTTGATTGCTTAATAATTAATGAAAATATCTTTTATTGTAATTAAATTTTTTAATTTACAATTTAGAAATGGATTTGAGTGGCACCGGATTATCCGAATCTGGTCAAGAGATTGAGGTGAAGTGGGCTAAGCCTCCAAATGCCATCCCTTTCATTCAGAGAAAGTATTCCAATATTAATGATAATAATATTGGAGAAAACATTGATTTCGCAAATTTATCAATCAGTACGAGTCCATCAAATTCATGTTCGCCATTGAATCCTTTGGCCACTCCTTTCAATCCTGATCCACAACTTTTGGAAATAATTGGAAATTATTGCAAATATGTCTAAATAAAGATTAATAATTATTTATCCAAATGTCTTACCTTATAATTAATATTAATAGAAATACTATTTTTGTCACTTTTATGATTACACAATTTTTTTGTCACTTTTATAATTACACAATTTTTTGTCACTTTTATGATTACACTTTCGACTTAAAAATAAAGTTATTTTACGTTTAATATTAGAATATTTGAAAGCAATTGTTTTAAATGATGAGATCATGTGTTTCATTAAACACATTAAAATACCAGTAATTACAATACAATAAAATTTAAAAATTCCATTAAGTATTTTAACTCGAATGAGGCGTCAGGCTGTCTGTTCAAATCGGACAGTGAAGTATATAATGTGCGCTCTTTTGAACTCAGATAGAGCTGAATCAAGTTGTTTAGACTTTGTTCGCATCATTGAATTCACTCACTTTAAGTCAATCATAATTTCCAGTTTGAGTTTTTTATGTAGCACTTATTTTTATGAGTTTCATATTTATGTTCTATTATTGAAGATTATTTTCAGCAATTTATTCATCAATTTATAAAAAGCCACACCTTATGGCTTATATGAATGATATAAGTTATTATAATTTGGTTGGATTGCAATTTTCCACAGTTATAAAAAAGAGTTGACCTGATTTATAGCGACATAAGACTAGGGTTCCCTTTCATTTCAAGAATACCTGTAATTTACATTTTTTAGTTCAACAACATTCTCATTCATTCATTTAATTTTCATTCTCAGTAACAATTGTGAAACTATCGGTGTGGTTGTGGTCAACAATGTGCACTTCAAAATGTTAAATGAATTAACCCTCGAGTTAATATACATTCCAAATAAAATTGCATTTTTTTGTTGACAGAATTGGTGGATATATTAAATGAACAAAATGTGGTGGTATAGAGTGCTGGTATGCAGGTGTCAACAGAAATGTTCGGTGCAACTATATATACAGCACAACCAGAGTGGGAGACAGACAGAGAGCGAGAGAGGAGAGAGAGAGAGAGAGAGAGAGAGAGAGAGAGAGAGAGAGAGAATCCCATTCTCATTCATTATTGAGCGCCCGTATATCAAAGCCAGAAAGAAGTTGTGAGTCCTGATGCAGAAAAAGGTATGGCCTTCGGCATAGAAACGTCATTTTAATGGTCCTCCAGGTGGGGTCTTTTGGAGCATTAAAACATGCATTTGTTTCTTATTCTGTTTGGACCTTTGGGTTAACTCAAGACTTTCTTGAGACAGAGGTAAACGAAGACAAACGATTATGAAATGGAAATTGTTGACACATCGGGGATATGGTTGAGGGGGAAAATAGAGAGGTATTTTTTTAAGACTTACCTGAAAAAATACTATACATCGCCTACAATGACTT
>JAQGCH010003141.1:0-11154 GCA_034699485.1 Nanhermannia elegantula
GCACTTTACAGTACCAGACGTACGTTTCAAGTATCTTCCGATACTCGTCTTCAGTGGTAATACTTTAATTACTGACTAAAAAATGAGATTTTGCATTATTAAAGTGAAAGTTGAAGGGACTGTGTTTAGGCTGAATTCGGTTGCTGCACATTCGGTTCTTGTTTCAGATGTTTATTATTGGAAATTATATTATTACGAATATTATATAAATTTGTACTCTCACACAACTCATCAACAAATAATAATAATAGTTTGGGTCCTTATATTACAACACCTATGAGTGGGAGAACAGCTATTAAGTTGAACTCAAACGGTGTATAAGTATATGGTTATTATTATTATTTACAAAATACCTAAAACCCCTGTAAATAGCGTTGCCACCTTTAGAAACAGCCAACGGAGGACTTTTTTAAATTCAAAGGTTTTAACCTTATATTGAATTTTCAAACTTTTTTATTTAATATGTATATTAAACATTTTCTATAGACTTAGAGCAATTTTTAAATTTTCATCCTGTGTAAGCTTAGATATACGCCGAATAAACCCAAATTTTTGACTTTTTAGTTGAAATATTGAAAATTCTAAAGCTTATCCCATAATGTTAGAGAAAAATCTGAGCCAAAGCGCAAACTGTAAATTTGATAAATATTTCACTTTCACTCACTTTCATAATAGACCTAAAAAACGATCACTACTTATTTGTAATGTTTTACTATAGAAAATACATTCGCAATAAACAAGTGTTGTGTAAGTTCTAACTTTGAATTTGAGTTTGAGTCCCAAAGTTTGTAACATTACTACTATAACGTGTAATTTTTATGCTAACGGGTTCTGAAACTAATAGTTTCATTGCATAAAAATAGTGCAACAATTCTTAGTTTTACAGTTTGTAATTACATAGACTTTATTTTATAAGTTATGTTTAGTGCCAGTATTTATTTGTTTAAACAAATAAAACGAAATAAAAACATATATTAGCTGTAATTTTTGTAATTTTTTGACTCCTTTAAGGATTTTTAACAAAAAATTTTTGAAAAAAAATTTGACGGGAAAATGAATTTGTGAAAAATTCAGACAACAAAACGCAACTCAATGAGTGATAAAAGTATTAATATGTATTCAATTTGAAATCATAACAAAGATATTGAAAACAATTATATGTTATATTAATTAAATAATAGTCATTAATTGTGTTAACAAATAAAACTAATTTTTGTGATAAATCTATTGACCAAACAAACAACAAATTCGTTAATAAATTATAAAACCAAATAAAACACACGAAATATTTGAAATTAATAAAACCAAATAAATACTGGCACTAAATATAATTGATATCAACATCATTTTCTTGAAAAGGAGGACTTTTACCATACATTTATCAAGAGAAGGGGGAGGGAGGACAAGACCCCCAAATGGAAGACTATCCTTCCCAAGGGAGCACAGGTGGCAACGCTAGCTGTAAATGATCATTAATTATGGTCTAATTGTTACAGATGTTGACAGATGTAGTATTACAAAAAGTAACCCTAAAAATCATATTTGGTTACTGCGTATATCCGTTATACGTTTATTAGAACCGATTAGTACTGAGGACTAATAAAAATAAATTTAGTCTTAAGCACTTTTATTCTCAAGTCTGTAATGACTATAGTTCTATATTAAGTTATATACCTTTGACTATAAAGGTTTAAGTGAACAATAATTTTAAAGTTAGACAAAAAACTATAATATTAATTAAAATATTAAATTAATTTTTAAAAATGAAAAGAAGTTTCTAAAAGCTTTAATTTGGTACCATTTAAAGTGATTCGACTGAGTGATCTGTGGCTATAAACAAGTGAATTCGTCACATTTTATAGTATGGAGTGGTAAGTAATCGTTTATATGAATTGTGTTACAAATTGTGATTATGAAGTATTGTTAAGCATGACAACAATAATATAGCACTTTAAGTGTGTGAATCACTATACTATCAGATTCTATACAATCTCATAATTTTCTTGAGTTGGTTTGAAATGAAAGTTTAATTTAAAGCTACATTGAAGTGAAGCTTATTATTATGATAATAGATAAATATTAAAAATCTTAAACAAATATCAAATATAGATCTTATGAAAAGAAGTATTTTCTGTAACTATGAGAAAAGTAATATAATTCAAGTTTTTGAGACTTTTTCAAGAATGTAAAGCAAAATCGTGATTAACATTTAACCTTTTAATCATTATCTTATTGTGTTTAACCATTACATCACAATAAGATACATGTATCACAAGCCCACGTATTACTCTATTACAGGTACTTCTCCTACAAATCATAGCATTTCATGATATAGTTTCATGTATTTGTTTCGTATAACTATTTTTATTATTAGAGTGAATCGCATGACAATTCAATTTAGCCGTCCTTTAGTTCGTGAACATTAAAAAAAGGTTAGCTTTGAAATTAAATAATCAAAATTACACACTTGTATATCAATTAGGGTCACAAATAAGAGTTTTATATTCATATTAATTCATTTAATTAATAGAATCTTTTCTATTTCAAAGATATTATGCTTAATGAATATAATGATTTAATTTTATTCTTTCATTGGGTTTAATATTAATTTCTAAAAATGAAATGTTTTATTAAAAGCGTATTTTCATAAACGCTTGATTAATATTAATGAACATAATAAACAATTGATAATAAATTTACTTTTTTACGTTCAAATATTTAAGTTTTATAACCAATTTAGATATAGCTCATGAACAAAAACCATTTTTTGAGCCAAGATATCAAAAAAACTTCTTCAATGTCTTTCAAGCATAAAACATAGTTTAAGAGTTAAATCATTTCAAAAATTACATTCACCTAGTACTACACAGCTAATAAAGTTGTTATTCAATACCAAGAAAATGGGTTTAAAATTACAAAAACAAGGAAAGATTTAATTGAGATCATTAGAAATGCCGGAACTGAGATAGACTCCAATAATATGAAACAGTTTTTCAAGTTTACATTAAATGCTTTTTAGTAACTATAACTATTATATTATAAAGAATAAGAAGAAGCCTTTTTAGCATAATTCTATAATTTATTTTAATAAGTTATTTAAAAAGCCAATTAAAATTAAGGGTGGGTCTAGTCATAAATCATTCTCTCATGAAAGCATAAAATCCATACTATTATTATTATATTGAATCATATTCTGAAGCAAATCGAGTTGAAAAATAGCTATTCTCTGGACAATACGATGATAAGGTTTGTAAAGTCTTTTTGCAGAATATATAGAACAAAATATTTGAAAATTGTAATTATAAATAAATTCATTACTACATTCATGTCTAACTTGTTTATTGATTATGTTTATTAAACACTTTGTTCAGTTAAATATTTATTAAGTGTATTGAAATTTGAATGAATAGCATTGTAACTGAAATTCTATTATTGCATAACTGATTTGTTTTACTATTAACATATCAATAGGCTTCAGGCAATTTAATTCTCTAATAGTGATATATGATTCATATAAAACTTGCTTCATTTTAATCAAGATCATCATTGTCCTAATGTTATAGTTATTTTTAGGATTAAGATTGATTTAATCGTCAATCACTTATATGTCAGGGTATTCCTGTAGTTTCATTGAAGTATTCAATAATTTTTAATAGGATGTAAATTTGAATTGACAGCAAACTGAACTTTAAAACTCATAATTAGCTAAGTTTTCAATTTGAAATCTAATGCATCAAATTTGTTGACCAAAAAAAATTCATTTGATCTGAATTGAAAAGCAAATTTATGGTAATTATCAGTAACATTGTTATTGCAATAAATATTTTATTGATTAATAAAAATTATTTAACTAAAAAGTTGTAAACTTTTTTATTTTGAAAAACTGTAACTAAAATGAAGTTAATTGAAAACTACTTCATTCAATCAATAAGTTTGAACGGTTTTACTTCAAATTAAATTTAATATTTATGTTCAATTATATGATTGATTTTGTACACTAACACATTTTAAACAAAATAAATACATGATATCAATACTGATTAATATTAATTCGATTCGCCTACAAAACAACAATTAAGTAAAGGTAAAAGAGATCATGAATTTCGATCACTGAATGTCAAAAATGACACACTTTCTAAACAAGAATTTAATATTATTCGCCCTAAAATTTGCACCAGTTTTATAACATATCACTTTTCGCTATCTTATAAAATTAAAGGGTACCGGTATGTCGTTTGAATAAATCTTCAATAACTCTTCATAACTAATTAAATACATTTGAGAGACTTATTAACTGTTTTAGCCCTAAAGCACAAGTATTTGTTGAAAAACTTCATTTTATGATCCAAGTGATAATTACGTATAAATTGGCTGTTAATATATGCAAACTTTGATTTTAAAAATCAATTAATGTTCCTTCAAATCTAATTCATTACTATAAGGATTTCGAAAAAACTAATCGAGTTTTCAAACATATAATTTTAATGTTTATAAATAAGAATTTATTCCTCAAGCAATGATTTTATGAGTTCGAGCCTTAAGCCATAGTAAGAGTGGCCAAATCTTAATATATTTAAGTTTTCTCTTGACTCATATTAAGTTTCGAGATATTTTGTTTTTCCACTCATATACTGAATTCATTTGTTTGCTGTTAAGAATGACAGAGAAAAGTCGTACTATTAATTCAAAAATTGATCCAATGTTTATATACAATTGAAAATTATCGATCAATTGATATATTCTGTATGATTTAATTGGAGTATTGGCCTCATAACGAAACCTCAACGCTATATTAAAAATATAGTCTTATAAACATTATTAAAACTTATATTTCAATGAATATAAAAATTATTACAACGATGAAATTTCTTGATTAGCTATACAAGACGCAACCCTACACTTCGTGCCTCATATTTTCTGTTTATATCCCCTAAAATTATTATTTTATTAAATTTAACAAAATATGTTTAAATTGAGTTCAGTTATTAAACAAAAAGACAAACAAACAAAATTTTCCAAATAAAGCACAGAATGCTACAAAGTACTGGTTTTTGTATTTGCATGACATTATGTGGTGGTACAATACACGTTGATTTCTCATTGAACGAAAAACAGACAGAGTGACATTGGAAAATTAGTATTAGGCATCGTCCATTAATTATGTAACGCAAAAAGGGGGTAGGGGTCAAAAATATCCCATTTTTGCGTTACATAATTAATGGACGATGCCTTATAGATTAATCTATTTAATCATGTTTATCTATTAATCTACAATCATATTATAATGTAAAACAGCGGTTGTTTCTCATCCATTTTGTGCAAAGTTACAACAGTGCAAGTTTTCTCAAAAATGTTATGACAACTGACATGTTAGCCCAGTAAACATTGCATAATTTAATAAAATATGCGATGCTTTACACGTGAACCCTAGTAATGCAATTGTAATCTATCATAAAATTTATTTCATGTATTAAAACTTTATTAAGTTAAATATATTCAACCTCAGCCCTGATGAAGAAATGATAGAGCATAAGCTTCACTTGCAAGTTATATATTACAGTTTTCACTTATAAAAAATAAGTTAAATCTCATTCAAAAATAAAATTAATAGCTTCTCAAAATTTGGACCTGAGGTTCTGACTTCTAAATTCTGCCTCATTTAACTTGCAATTTATTTAATCAAGTCTGACCGGCAATGGTATACCAAATCATATCACTTATCGCTTTTAAGCAGAAAAATTGCTTTCAGCAAAAGGTGTCAACACTAGTCATAAGTTAGCTTAAAAACTTTTTAAATAACTTTTTAGATCCGTTAAGAACAAGCATTATGTATAATACTGTGGTTTTATATCATAATAAGATCACTTTTACAAAATATCATTATTATCTCTTGAAATCTTTGGCCCGAAGATAATCTCAATCTATTTAAAAAACATTCGGCAATTTTGAAGATTTATATATTTATAATTAGCTTTTCTAATGATAAATAGAGACATTAGTATCCAAACGTCATTTTATTAAAGCTTTATTGCTATTTATGACTTTTGGACTGCTCGAGATTTATTTGCTTTAAAGCATTTGAATACAAAGTATTTAAAACATTAATCTAAATGTTTATTCTCAGTGTAAAGCATAAAATACAATAAATTAATTATTTGAAAAATAGTCAAAATTTTTGAGTAAACCCATATATCTTTAGGACTTTAATGAGGGATAAAACTTAGCAATAAAAAAGCGATTCATTTAATTAGTTAGCAATAAATTTTTCTGCTTTATTACACAGAAAAATTAGTATTTAAATTACCTATTTATTAAAAAAAAATATCATGTCAATGTTTCTTTGTGTCTGTGTTTCCTCAATAATGTAATCTATATTATTAAAATATTGTGTCTGTCTGTTCGTCCGATATTCCGCAATAATGTATAAAAAAATTTTCATAAAAGTTTTCAAAAAAAAAAGTAAAAGCACTGTTAAGGCTATAACAATGCATTTTAAATAATTGATTTTCAAAAATAATATTCTACGTGTTAATATAAGTTATTTTTAAGTTGTATGAGTTGCGAAGCAACGGGTGCAGCTAGTGTTTTTTAAGAAACAGTTTCCTTGACTAAATCAAATTTTGCTTATGCTAAGCAAGAATTTATATGTTCGTCCTCAATCCTCCCCCCTCCCCCCGTTTTCTCTAAAGATCAATCATATTATTACCATAGATATTTTATAAACAAAATTACTCAAAAATAATTACATTTATTATAAATCAAACTTATTTTAATTAATTAAATTTAATATGAGTTCATACTAATAGTCATTCGTGTTCTTCAGAATATCTTTAGTTTATTCAAAAAGAATACGATAAAAAACTTAATCAAAAAAGTTTTATTTTCGATTAAGCAGTGGCGCTGTGTTTGTTAGATCTTCACTTGAATGCTATCTTCACTGTAATAATTTTTATACTTGCCTTACAGTGTATTTGACCTAAACTTGATTACTTCTTCTCAAGTGAAAAGAAGTTTTTTCTCAAGTTTTAGATCAATTATCACATAAGATATGTGTCAAAAATACGTTAAATCAATGTTTGATTTGAAGAGAATAATTTTTAACTTAAAAAATTAATTAATCATAATTTAGCGGTAAGGGTGGGTTGAGTTACGAGACATAATTTGTTGGGCGATTTATTTGGCCGGCATTTTAACCATTAAACTATGCCTTTATTTCGCTAATTATATTGTCAGATAAGCATTAATTATTCCTCACAATAAAAACAAAAGTTTACACTTAAAACACAGCTCAAGGTTTTAATAACACTGCAAATTTGTATAGTTGGGTAAAATTAAACTAAAAAATTCCTATTCTGAAAGTAAAAGTATTAAATCTTTTTGTTTTAATCTTATCTTAGATCCTAATTTTTTGCATTCAAATTAGTTTTCAATTTCTTAGTTTTTAAAACACGATTTTTTATGTGAATATAATTTGTATAAAATTCTCATCACTTGATTGGTAAAAAAATCAAAAGCTCTGTACTTATTCTTAACCCAATTTCTTTTTCAATAACAGCTCATAAATTGTGATTTAATTATAAGTTTCAAATTATTTGGTTTAAAATGTGTTTAACTATTACTATTTAGTAAACATTGGTAAACATAATGTATTACTATTTAAATAATAAGTTTTTGCTAATATTTAATTGCCTGAAAACCAATACTATTTGCATAACTTAGAGAACAATTTTGATTGGTTTGCATATGAAATAAATGTGAATTTTGTGTTGAATCTATAGATTAAATAATCTTTATTATCAAATAAATCCGGATTAATGGAAGCCAATAAATCAATTAAATTAGAATTGATAGCAAACTTAAATAAAATAGTATTTGATGACTATTAAAGATTTAAATACTGTGCGTTTTAGCACTAACAAGAAAGTTACTAATCATCGGCAATATAGAAAAGTATTTATCATAAAAAACTTATGCCTAATGGCAAAGACGTAAAGCCGCGCATCAATCACTGCCCTTGTAATGAATTCTTGCATTGAGCAAAAAAAGTTTTAAAACTTTCCTTCTACAGGATGTCGATCATCACAAAACTAACAGTATTTTATTTTAAATCCACTAAATTGATGGCTGATTGCTTGGTGAAAGTTAATAATTCGTGATCACAACCTCATACCTGATCACGACTTAATCACAATGACCTAAAAAGCTTTCTTTCAAATACTAGTCTCTTTCACATGTATTTTTATAATCACCGCTCACTCTCGTTCACTGTTTGGGTGGATATTGTTTTTTCTCTATTATATAACTTTTTTTATTGAGTCATACCAGTGACGAGTTTTTAGAATTGTGAGTATCCACGGGTTTATACACACCTCTTATTATATTTGCAGCAAATGTTTCTTTTAATCAAACACAGCATCAGACGTGTGTTTTTATCTAACTTTAAACAATAGAGGAATTAGGAAATGAAAAAATGTTCTCATAGTTAAGCCTTTTTTTAAATTATTACTGAAACCAATTTCTTGTTGAAAATTCTTTAACTGTGAAATCGTCTTTAATTAGGTAAAGCAATTAAATCATTTACTGTTTTAAAGATGTTTTCCTTAAAATCAATTCTCAACAATAATTCAAAGATAATTCTGTCCAAAATTTTTAATTAAGAAAATTTATTGCAAAAGTGATAGACGTTAAAAGTCCTCCTTATACTTAATTTATTAGTGAACATGAAGATTAAAGAAATACAATTTAAACTTGAAATTAATTTTATTTGGCCTAATATTTACTCATTATAAACGTGCAAAAGTGGGTCTCAAAAGTCTGTATAACTTTAAGAATTCATTTTTTATAAGCAATGTGAATGCTATTTAATATTTTCGATTAAAATTTTTCAAAATTAGGACTCAATTTATACTTGAACTCAGCTTAGGTTTAAATAACGCCATTAAAACACATTTAAACTGTTGTTAAAGTGAAAGAACAGACAGTTTTTCTGAAAATTGAATACAATCTCAATAAATCTTATTCTCAAATACAGTCTAATACATAATGTTATTAAAAGAGTCAGTGATTTCTGAGTCCCGACCATAAAAACGACTCTTACCTTCAGGACTAATCTTTATTCCAATCACTGATATAGAAAATTTAGTTTTTATTGTAACCTAAAATTGATAGTTTCATAACAAACTTAATGATCAGATGCAAATTGCACATTAATAGTGATTATAATAGTTTAACTTTGATAATAGTTAAATAAGCATGACTTTTAAGACATTGAAATGAATTAAATTATAATTTAATACTTTAATTCGTATTACTTTACAATCTATAGTATTACAGTGAAACCTCACCTCTATTACTTGATCACCTCCTTATTTTGATCACTATATTGGTGTCTGTTGCGAATCCCATAGGGTTAACATTAAGCAAATCAAGACCTCTAAAAGTTGATCAACTCTTTAAGTTGATCACAAAATTGGTGTCTAATGAGTGATCGACTTTGAGAGGTTTCACTGTACTTACTTTACAATATTAATATTTTGCACTCAATTTTTTGCCGTTTGCTTTGAGAAGCATTTCTAATCATGTATTGCAGATGTTCTTAATCTATGGTATGCGTACCTTAGATGGTACGGGAAATCGTTAACGAAGAAATAACATAATTGATCAGATAATAAAACATGAATTTTTAAAAAGGTAATTTAATTATTAAAAATTGGTTTTCTAAGCTAAAAGTTTAAGAGATACCACAGGAAAAAGGATTAACCACCTTAATCTAATGCAGGTAGATTCAAAATTTTTATTTGTTCTCTAATCGATTAAATTGTGTATTAAAAGTAATTTATGTGTAAATATTAATTATTTATCTATTCTTAGCTTTATTATACACTGTTTAAAATTGTCAACAATACAAAATAGTTGGTCTCTGATCCGCATCTCAGGTGAAGTTGTGCTGCACTCCTTATATGAAAAATTAATTTCAAATTTGATGGAAATTTAAGACACACTATAAATAAAAATATATTTCCCACACATTAACACAAAGTTTATAAAACAATCAGTGATTTTTAGGGTCCGCCATAAATTATCATAAGAGGTACTTTTAAAAAATCAGTTTAATATATAATTAATTGTGTGATTAACTGAATCAATTTGTAGTATTCAGGACTCAGAACTCAGGTCAATAAATCAGAAAATAAATTAAAATATAAATGAAGTTTAGTAGCGATGTAGTACAGTATCGGGAAAAGTCTGTTAACAATGCCAACAATAACCCTAAACTTATTGCATTATTTTTACTGAACTGAACAATAAAAGAATATTTGTATTCATCTCTCGTTTAATAAATTAAAAATGTTGTGTAATCTCAAGTAAACATTCTTCAAAATAAAAGCTTTCATTGAATTTCAAGCATTGAGTTTGTCATTTAAACTAAAAGCTCTTTATAAGTCCTTCAGAATCTATAAATGCCAGAAGTTTTTTATATTTTACAAAATTACACGATTATAGTCCATTAGTAAATAGTTTAATCAAAATGCTTTACATACAATTTCGATTTAGTTGATATCAGTCTTATAAGCCATGAAATTAATTCCAATGTTTTATTTTAATTTCTGAAATTATATGCTTCACATGTGTAAAGGCAGTGCATGCGTAGGAATTCATTTAAAACATGCGAAAGTGCTTTAAATCGAAAAAATAAATTTAGTTTTTCAAAAGATTTTTCACTTTCAGGAAAGTGATTGAGTATTAATTTTTTGTCTTAATATTTATTCAAAGATTAACAAAAGAAAACTAATTAAGAGTAAGGTTTGAAAAATAGAAATAAATTACTTGTATAATAACTTATTATAATAATTGTATTGAAATGTTAAAGCAGAGAATTAGCAAAATATTTATCTAACTTTATAAATATATTCTCAATATATTTAACACGTCAAGCACTGACAAGTTGCTAATTGTCTCTCAAATACAATTTGAATCACGAATTTGAATACAATTATTTTGAGGTTAAGGCTATTTTTTAAATTTTTTGTTTTCAAAAAATGTTATTTATTTTAATCTTAAAAAATTATATAAACTATAGTATGTATGTATGTGTAGTGGGATGTGTGTGTGTTTGTGTGTGTGTGTGTTTGTGTTTGTGTGTGTGTGTTTGTG
>JAQGCH010003142.1:0-11153 GCA_034699485.1 Nanhermannia elegantula
GTTGAGATGCCATTACTATTATCAATACTATTATAAAATAGTAGTATTAATACCTGTAATACATTGTATTTTAAACCCATTCACGATATATCCGCCCATTATTTCTATAATCATTTGAATTTTCAATTGTAAGTCGCTTTCAATTAATAATAATTATTATAACTGATGAATAAGAAACCGATTGTCTTAATAGGAAATGAGCTCAACTCAAGTCCAGCCAAATGGTGGACAAAACAGTATTAATAATGAAACCAATGCTCAAAATGATAATAAAACTGATAATAATTTAAACAATACTAACAATAATGTGATTAATGATAGTGTAAGTAATGGTGTCTTCACTGATGGCAATGATTCCAACAAAAGTCTCGATTCTGTCAGTTCTGTCACCGAAGACATCACTATTGATGACAGCGTTCAAGAATTGACACCAATTGACTCCAATGTCATTAGCCATCAATCGGTTGAACAAGAATTGGCTCAAAACCAAAATGACAGTGAAAGTGATTTACCATTAAATCAAAAAACTACAGAACATAACGATAATGAAGACATTTGTCATCAAACATCGTCTCCAAGACCGGGCGGTGCACAACAGGTGATCACTAATGATAATGAACTCAATTCTGATGATTCAAAGTCAGAGCAATGGGTTGAAAGTGAAAAAAATGAGTCCAATATTAACGAAGAATCCATTCAGAGTGAAAGTAATGCTGACATCGAAAACACTGTTTCACAGGTTATTGAACAGAATGTGGAGATCACTGAATCAGATTCAAAGTCGAAAGAATCTGAGGAAACGATTGAAATTAAATCAAACGATTTAAGTGAGGATTCGCTGAATACTATCGAAAAAAGTGATGAATTAGATGTCGTCGAAACGAATGCCAATCAGTTAATAGTAAGCAATGAATCGCCTGTTGTTCCCAATGAGACTTCACCGGATTCACCCTCCAAGAGTCCGACAGCAGTTGGAATACCGAGTGATTTGGCGGAAGTGATCAATAATCAGAGCATTTCTGATGAAGTGAAGTTCGGTTTACTTTGCGCTAAAATCATGTCAATCGTGTCATCGCCTGAGAGTAGTCAAGACGCCAACGCTTTAACAGATTATATTTTACATTTGTTAATAACCGATGACTTGCAGAGAATTAGAAGACCGCAGACGTTAAGACTCTTTTTTCGCGATTACCTAAAAATGCTTCCGTTGAAACTCGTGGCAGAAATTCTTAGTGTATTAATCGCTGTATTCAAGAAATCTCTGCTCAACTTGGAAGCAGCCAAAGGACTATTATTAGATTCGTTGACCCAAACATTCCATTTCGATAATTTGATAAAACATTTTATTCGTGAGATAATAAATCTTCAGACATCCTATAGCTGTGATGTGAAAGAGCTAAGGGCTATACTAAAGCAAAGCGAAGAAGACCCTCGACTTCTCCATTATGTAAGAAATGCCAATCTATTGCAGCGAAGTCGTCCCAACGCCTTCTTCGCATTTCCAGGCCCTACCGGTTCGGTATTAGCGTTGCCTCCGATCCAGAAGTGGCCCAATCAGAACGGCTGGACTTTTATTACATGGTTTCGTTTGGAACCTAACCCAACCAATTCACAGCCCTATTTGTATTATTTCCGAACCAGTAAGTCAGGTGTTGGTTATTCGGCGCACTTTACTGGCAATTGTTTGGTATTAACTTCTATGAAGATTAAGGGCAAAGGTTTTCAGCACTGCATCCCTTATGAATTCAGTCCATTCAAATGGTTTCATTGCGCGATCACTTATGTCACCAAATGGAGAGGCGCGGAAGTCAAGGTTTACGTCAACGGACAGATGACCGCCAACACGGAGATGGCATGGCTGGTGCAGACCAATGACACTTTCGATAAGTGCTTCATTGGTGGCACTGCTGATCTCAATGAAGCGCATTTATTTAGTGGACAATTATCGGCAGTGTATCTGTTTCACGAAGCACTCAATCCCAGCCAAATCTGTGCCATTCATCGATTGGGACCGTCTTATATCGGACAATACCGCTATAGTAATGAAAGTCAAATCGATTTACCAATGCTTATGAAACGGGTATTATATGAAGAGAAGCTGAGCTCTGCTCTTATATCTCTGTACACACCGGTTGCTGTTGAAGGCGGCACACTTTGTTTACAATCAGCGCCTAAAGGAAACACCACTTACTTCGCATATTCACCTCACGCTGCACTCTTGGGCGGAACAATTGCAATAAAGACGCAGTCAATCAGTGCTACTCTTCAATCGATTGGTGGAATCCGAGCATTGCTTCCTCTTCTTAATCGATTCACACATAAATGCGATCCCGAGGCCTGTTCCACATTAATTGGTTTTATATGCGATTTATTAGAAAGTTCTCCGCAATGGTTCGGCAATGAAGTGGTTCAATCGCATGGATTTGTAATAATATCTTCACTTTTAGCCAAAACGCCCCGTTTATTGATAAATGAAGAGACTCTAGAAATTTTGTTGAATTTAACGAAAACATTGATTAGTGCCTCAGCTGGTGCTGACTCGTTATTATTAAAGCAGTTAATGGATAGTATTTTATTTAATTCTTCGCTTTGGATATATGTTGACTCAAAGTTACAGTTAAGGCTCTATTGTTATCTCGCAACAGAATTTTTAAGTGGTACTAACGGTTCCACAAATAACACTAATAGTAGTAGTGGTAGTAATAGTGTTTCCAATGGAATCATGTTTAGTGAAGTCAGACGTATTTCAACAGTATTACAATTACTTCATTCGCTCAAATATTATTATTGGCTCTCAGAAGAGAAGACCATTCAAGTCAAAGCTAGAGAACTCTCTTTACGGCCCAACAAAAATGAATTGCTTTCCATTCGTTCATACATTTTATTGTTCATAAAACAGCTTATACTCAAAGGAAATGGTGTGCATTTGGACGAACTTCAAGCCATTCTAAACTACTTGACAACTGTGAACGAAGACGAGAACATACTGGACGTGTTGCAGATGTTGCAGTCGCTTATGTGCGAACATCCGGCGTCTATGATACCTGCCTTTGATGCTAAACATGGGGTTAAAACTGTATTCAAGTTAATCGATTCGTTCAATGAAGAAATACGTATACAAGCACTCAAACTGTTGGGTTATTTTTTGAGTCGAAGTACTCAAAAACGAAAACAAGATGTTATGGGACCGCATAATCTATATATGCTTTTATGCGAGCATTTGCTTAAATTCACGCCTTTGAAAATCGATACATACAATGCTTTGCACGAAATTCTAACCGAAACTGCAATCGAAACGATAAGGGCCGCAAATTCTAATAATCCTAGTCTTAGAATTGAAAACCCTATGATTCTTAAAGTGATCGCAACCTTATTAATAGAGGGAAAAAAAGAAGAGATCAAAGATAGTGAAGAAGAAACAGAATCTAATATTAAACGATTATTTATTAGTGATTTATGGAAGCTTTTAGTTAATAACCGTGAAAATAGACGATTAGTTTTACAGATGTCTGTTTGGCAGCACTGGCTCATCAATTTGATTGACGATAAAATTGAAGTGACCAGAGACCAAATTCTTGCTATTTTTCGTATACTTCTCTATCATGCCATTAAATACGAATACGGAGGTTGGAGGGTATGGATCGATACACTGGCTATTATTCACGCCAAAGTCAGTTTAGATGAGTTTATGGCGCAGTTTGGTAGGGATAAGACCATTAAGAGCAGTGAATTTAAAATTGAGAGGAAATCTTCAGCTGATTCAAGCACTGGAAGCAATTCAGCCAAAGAAGAAGCCATTAAAACTACAGAAATGAATGGACAATCAAATGCTAACGAAAGCCATATTTCCGACAATGATTTAACTGAAGACAAACCTGTTAAACAGGTAGAAAATTATGAAGAAGATGGCCGTCCGGAAGATGATCCCCGTCCCGAAGATGACCGCGAATCATGTACAGTCCCGCCCATTACTTCAGATCCATCCGGTAGTAATAGATTGAATACTAATGAAACTTCTAATAGTGATAACAGTGCCAAACAAGTTGATGGCGAAGGAGTTGATAAAATAGATGAAAGTAATAATGTTAATGATGTTAATGATGTTAAAGATAATAACGAACAAGAAGAAGAAAACGCTGAAAGACAAGAGGCTGTCATCAGCACTATTAGTTCATATGATACAGAATCAAAGTTGCCCAACACTGACCCCAATTTGTCCACAGAAGTTCCTGATCTCGCACCCACACGAAGATTTAGACGAAGTAACCCTCAGAAAGAGTTTTATTCGTCGCTCATATTGGGTCAAAAGCCAATTCCAAAAGTTTCTGCAACGCCTGCCTTTCGTATACCAGAGTTCCGTTGGAGTCATTTACATTTGAAACTATTAAATGATTTGCTCTTCTCTGTTGAATGTGATCTTCAAATGTGGAGAAGTCAGAGCTCTGAATATAAGACTGAATCTGGTTCTCAACGCACCACACAATTGGATCAAATTTTACAGCACTCTGAAAATCAGATTTATATCGTAAATGCTATTCATTTAGTTTCGCAATTAAGCGATAATATAATAATAGCCGCGGGAGGTCTTCTTCCTCTTTTGGCGGCTGCAACCGGAGGAAGCAGTGCCGCCACAAATATTACTGCAGGTGGTGAAGGATTATCTGCAACTCAGGCCAATTCATTGCTTTATAGACTCGTGAATTTGATTGATATATTATGTTTCGCTGCAACTCATGTTAATTTTGGTGAATTAGAAGCAGAAAAGAATATGTCAGCGGGAGGTATATTAAGGCAATGCTTGAGATTGGTTTGTACGGTAGCCGTTAAGAATTGTCTCACTGTTCAAAAACATATTGAAAGTGGAGTTTTGACCGAAAATGATTTGGAACCGACTGATCTGAAAGACAGTTTCAATGTGGGAACAAGTATTGCGGCCGCCGCTGAACTGTTTGGTATAGACTTTTCTTCAGATTCGAGTGACTTAGTCAGCAATTATAAGACAGAGGGTTCCGATTCTGAAACCATTTCCACATTCATTCCACTCCAACCGCTGCCAATTAAAGATCCGACGCGTCTATTGCAAGAAATGGATGTCAATCGGTTGAGAGCATGTATTTATAGAGACGCTGATGCAGACACACGTCAGTCGCAATTTCTAGCGTTAGCGACGCTTTACTTTATTTCAGTTCTTATGGTTTCCAAATATCGAGACATAATTGAACCTAAAAATTCATCTCAGATGCAAAAAGGGAGTCGACGCAGTTCTCAAGCCTCTAGTGATAGCGTTCAGTCACCCACTGATCAAAGTATAGAAGCCGGAAGTTTAGATCCCTCGGAAATAATAAAACCGATAGAATTGCCCAAAACTCATGTCGACTCAAATATTGGAGAAAAGTTGACGTCAAAACTGGAGATAACGCTTTCAAGTGTTTGTCCACTACTCAGAGAAATAATGTGTGATTTCGCGACTTTCCTATCAAAGACGCTTCTCGGCTCTCATGGACAGGATTTGGTCAGCAAAGAGGCGGTCCGTACTTTCCGTCGATCAAATGCAAGTCCTGTTGAGTTAGTTATGTTGCTCTGCTCTCAAGAATGGCAAAACACGCTTCAAAAGAATGCCGGACTCGCGTTCATTGAACTAATAAATGAGGGAAGACTTCTATCACATGCAATGAAAGACCATATCGTTAGGGTTGCGATGGAAGCAGAATTCATTCTGAATCGTTTGAGAGCAGACGATGTCTCCAAACATGAAGTATTCACTCAATCGTGTATTGAAACACATTCCAGTCGAACACATGAGGAAACACTGATTAATTCTCTAATACTATCAGCCAAGAGACGCGATTGGATGGTTTACACCAGATTTAAAGAAAACTTGAAAAGAGGGCACAGAAAGTATTACAAACTGGACACGTGGGAAGACGACGCCCGACGTAAACGAAGATTTATTTGTGATCCTTTTGGTGTCGACCAATTCGAAGATGTCTCTCAAGTGCAAAAGAATGCTTCGTCTGATATTACTGTCGACGGAAATACGATGAGCTCATCAAAGCTTAGAGAACAAACAGATAAAGACGAAAGTCCAACAGATAAGACCGACGAAGAAGTTATGGCCAACCCATTAATTTTGCCCAAACAAGGCCTCAACTCTTCGCGTTTAGAAGAAGACGAAAATGAGTTATTTTTATGGGAAAACGAGGAATTGACACAAGAAACTGAAGCAAACGCTGAATTTAGTGGTTCTGTTCTGTTTACGATTGACTGTTCATTAATTTGGGGCATATATGCTATCGAAGGCATTCTACAAATAACAGCAAATGAACTCTTTTTTGAAGCTCACAGTAATGAAAGTGAATTGAGTTCCGGTAAAAATGAGAAGAAAACGGGAAAAAATGAAAGCGGAGACAACATTATGAAAGGCTTGAGTGGAATCGGTTCCAAAGGGTTTAAAGGTTTTAAAGATTTAGATTTAATGGTTTTGCGATATTGCGATCTTTTGACATATAACGGAAAGATTTCACTCAATGAAATTCGCGCCACATTTACGCGAAGATTTTTGTTACAACAAAATGCAATCGAAATATTTTTGGCTCAAAGAACTTCAATTATGTTTGCGTTTAGCGATTTTGATACTGTTAAGAAAGTTATTAAATATTTACCTCCTGTTGGTGTTGGAGTTAAGTACGGAATACCACAATCGCGAAGAGCATCACTGATGTCTCCGAAACAATTGTTTGCGGCGTCGAATATGACTCAGAAATGGCAAAAACGAGAAATAAGTAATTTTGAATATTTAATGTTTTTGAACACAATCGCCGGCAGGACTTACCAGGATTTGAATCAATATCCGGTCTTTCCATGGATTCTAACCAATTACGAAAGCAATGAACTTGATTTGGCTCAACCCACAAATTTTAGAGACTTATCTAAACCTATCGGTGCTCTTAATAGTGACAGAAGAGCCGAATTCATCGAACGATATAATACTTGGGATAACAATTTGGTGCCCGCTTTTCATTACGGAACTCATTATTCGACAGCTGCGTTCACTCTCGGATGGCTTATTAGACTTCAACCGTTTTACTCAACTTATATGGCATTACAAGACGGCAGACTTGAAGATGAGGCACGACTTTTCACATCAATTCGTGATTCATGGATAGCATCGCTTATGGGCGGACAACAAAATGTCAAAGAATTGATACCAGAATTCTTTTATTTGCCTGAGATCATGAATGGGAGCAATGCCTTGGATGACGTGGAACTTCCGCCGTGGGCTGACTCTCCCGAACATTTCGTTCGCTTACATCGAATGGCTTTGGAGTCAGATCTGGTGTCGTGTCAATTGCATCAATGGATTGATTTAATATTTGGTTATAAGCAAAGAGGACCAGAAGCTGTCAGAGCTGTTAATGTGTTCTATTATCTAACATATGAAGGAAATACAGACCTCTCGAGTGTGACCGATCCGTCTCTTCGCGAAGCCATTGAATCACAGATTCGTCACTTTGGTCAAACTCCGTGTCAATTAAGTTCAGAACCACATCCGCCTCGAAGTAGTGCATTACATGTGTCGCCACTGATGTTCTCGCCAGTGATGGACGAGGTGTGCATGTCTATCAAGTTTCCATTCAACGCAGCGGTGACTCACATAGCTTCGTGTGCATCACATAACTCAACACCTAATACCGCCTCATCTATAGTCACTATTAATTCACACCAACAGTACTCACTTCATAAATGGAACACAAAAGAGTCCACTTCACCCTTCACTATGGATATGGCATTGGTTTCTCCGACTTCTAATATGAAACGCCAATTATTAGACACAACTAATTTGTGCACTTCTTTGCAATGCCATTATATCGTAACACTCGATGCTAAACATATAATAATGTGTCCCTTTTATGACAATTCTTTTAGAGTCTATTCTACTGAAACCGGAAAACTGACTCAAATAATATACGGACACAGAGGTATTGTTAGCTGTTTGGCTCGCAGTGAATGCAATGTTGCCGCAGATTTTTACGTTGCGAGCGGTAGTCAAGACTGTTCGGTCCTGTTATGGACTTGGAATGCAAAATACGCCCAAATCGAAGGCAATGGTGCTTCCACTCTATCGAATCCATTACCGAAACTGACTCTATGGGGACACGAGTCCACTATTATTTCGTTATTAATTAGCGCTGAGTTGGGACTCATAGTAAGCGCGAGTCGTAATACTATTCTTATACACACTACAAGTCATGGCGAATGCATTACAGAAATAGATATTAGGAAAAGGGGAGCTTTGACTCCACTCAGAAATATGAGTTATACCGACTCAAAGACAACTGACGAACAAACAGATCAGAGACCTGAAGGAGATATAAGCGGTAGGTTTGCAACAAATGTTGATACAAATTACTAATTAATTGATTTTATTGAATAGAAGCCAATTTAGAGGCTTCAATGCTAGGAAAGGACGGATCAAAAATTTTAAAGAAACAAATGAGTGAAACAAAGAGCGAAACCAAGTACGACACTTCAAGTTTAGCTTCTGGTGACGTCTCTACTGATTACTGTTCAGCGTTTGACGAAAACGATTATCTTATTAATAATCTGGTGATGTGTAGAGAATTGGGTTTTATAGTGGGAATAGCGATACCGCATAGCAGTGACACCGATAGTGATTCTAAACCTGGTTCAGCGCAAAACCATTCGAGAAGTTCCAAATCTGATCGGCAACAAAATCAAAATGCGTTACTATTTTCATATAATTTAAGGGGAAAACTAATAAAATGCGTACAAATCGGTAATCTTTCGTTTTCAAAAGACAGAGAATCGACTCTTTTATTGACGACACGTGACGGCGAGTATATAATAATGACAGAGAACGCAAATGTGGTGAAAATATTGCGAACATTCGATTTGACGCCATTATATGCACTCAACACCACAGAACTGGCGACTGCCTTTCAAGGAGAACAAAACCGTATTAAGTCTCTTGCTTTGGCTGATTTCAAGTATTTATTAGTAGGTCTCGAAAATGGGAAGTTAATTATATATAACGTTGACTTTAACCGTTGGCATCACGAGTACACGAGCAGGTATTAGCAGATATTAGTGCCTCATCGCCTCATTCTAGTCCATTATTACAATTAATAATTATTTCGCATTCACTTCTGTTGGCTAATAAATTATATTTCAAGTCAATCGCTATTCTCATTCTGACAGTTGATGGTGTTCTTGTGCGTGTGTGCGATATATTTATTAAATTCGTTCAGAAAACTATCGATTATTAAGAAAATATTCAATTAATTTAATAATTGAGCACATTTTCTCTTTGCGGGAGAATTATGTCAGCAACGAATGCAATTTTTTCTTTATTGTAGTTTTAGATTTAAAAGAGATGATGTATTTATACATAAAAATAACCCGGAATTCGGGATTTGGTGATCAGGGGATATATTATACTATTTTAATCCACTACTACTACGTTAATTATGTAACATTCCTTTTATTGTAATTTTTAAAGCCGTTTTCGTCCAATAAATTGACATTTAATTATTTAATTGACTTTAATATTAATCAAAGGTAACTTATATTACTGTTATTCATGTTTATTAGATTAAGCATACAGCACTACAGTAGTTACTGTATAATACCGGTAGTACGGTATAGAGTTTGCTATCAAAATACCATTAAAATGATTCTCTGCTCTGAACAAACATTTAGATCTTTTAAACTTGAAAACAAATTATTTCAAGGAATAAAATTAATTTTTTGCTTTTGAAAGTTTATCAACAACTTTATGTGCAATTTCTATATAAGTTTGAGAACTTTTACTCTGAGGATGAGTTAAAAGAAGTGGTTTTCCGCTATCACAGCATTCCCTTATATTCATATCAAGAGGTATGTCTCCCAATACCTCAATATTTAGCTCTTCAGCTAATGATTTCGCACCGTCTTTGCCAAAAATGTGTGACTCGTGTCCACATTTATCGCAAACAAAAACACTCATATTCTGAACAATACCCAGAATTGGAACATTAGTTTTGTTAAACATCGTCGCACCTCTTCTGGCATCCAATAATGCTATATCTTGTGGTGTCGTTACTATTATTGCGCCATTTATTGGTATATTTTGTGCGATTGATAGCTGAGTGTCTCCCGTTCCTGGAGGCATATCTACCACGAGATAGTCTAATACACCCCAAGACACCTGACGAAGCAGTTTCTGAATGGCAGACATAACCATTAGACCTCTCCATACAATGGCTGACTGTTCGTCCACAAGAAATCCCATTGAAATGCATTTAATCCCATAATTAGTCAGCGGTTTCATTAAATTTTCTGAACCAAAAGAACAAGAAATACAATTATAATTCAAATCCCAAGACGTCATCATTCGTACCATACGTTTTGTGACCTCTGGTTGACCTTTCAATGCCATCATTCGTGGTATTGAAGGTCCGTAAACGTCAGCGTCAAGAATACCGATCTCATGACTCTTCAAATATAAGTTAATTTAATATTTGATGAATTGTTTTCATTGAATGGATTACTACCGGATCGATATGTTTGAGAGCAAATCCCAAATTGATTGCAGTCGAAGACTTGCCGACTCCTCCTTTTCCCGACGCGATCACAATCACATTCTTGACGCCTGCGATCGGAAACTTTGTGGGCAGTCCTCGAGATTTGACATCATTTGGCTTTAATTAAATATAAATTAAATTAATTAAATATTCAAACATAACATCCATTCAAATAAATGAACCAAAACTTACTTTTTCTGAGAATTTTCTCGTTTTAATTGAATTACAACTCAATGAAATCCAACGGAATTCAAATCTAATCTTTTTTATTGCAATAAATAATAAATTAATTAATAAATTAAATAAATTTTTAAATTATGATTCAATTTATTACTCTTTTAAACATTGTTTAAGGCATTGAAATAAAAATATTGTTCAATAACTTCAATGAAATGCTTTGAAAACAGTTTAATTGATTCAAAGAATATTCTGTTGAATCGAAACTATGTTTTTGTTGATTCTTATCATCGATTAAACTAATAATTAAACAATAATTTAAAGATTTTGATGAATATGAAGCCAATCATAATATCATTTGTTTATAAATAGTATTTATTGTCGTATTTGTTG
>JAQGCH010003143.1:0-11153 GCA_034699485.1 Nanhermannia elegantula
ATCGGGTGTTACAGAAGGCGTTTCATCATTTTTTGGTGATTATGATCAATGCCTTAACATAGAAAGCAGTCCATCAGTTATTGATAGCAATATATTTTATGGGAAGTACTGCTTAGCGTCACCTCATATTGAATTTCCTTCGTTTAAAGAATTGGAAAACAATATAACGATTAAATTTTTACCTAAAAAAGTGAATAAATTGCTTAACGATCTACTGAAGCGTAAAATAAATACAATAAAGCTGGTGTTGGCCAACAATTTGGATAAATCTAAGTTTGCATTATTTCGCATTGGAGTCTGTATACCATCTAATTGTGAGGCAATACATATACAAAATGCCATAAATAAAGGTTAATTTGCTTAAAATTCACTTATTTTTAAGCGAAAATATTCATCAATTATTTTTTATATAGTTTTTGAACCGATACTAAACTTTACTATAGATGTTGGGCCTGATTGTGATGTCAAAAATGTTAAATCAAAATATAATAATTTTCAATTAATTGCTATGTAAGAAATCTATTGCATTCATATTCTGATTTACATGTATTTAAATTTAGTTTAACTGAAAGACTTAAATCTAAAAACCCTACTTTCGTGCGAATAACTCGCACTGACATTTAAAAATTGGTATTTTAAAAAGAACCAATTTTGATTTAGCGTATAACCCGCACTCAAATATAACCCGCACCTAATTTTACTAATAAACTTTCCCACAAAACAGGTTAATATTAAAGTTAGTATTAAAAAAATTTATCATAAAATTAATTTTATTGGTAGTGTTGGATGTGTTGGATTTATTATCCTCTCCAGAAAAATGTCTATTTGGCCTTTTCTATGTAACTAAAATTTCTGTTTATAGTGACTTTGATCACATTTGAATTGATTGGTAAAACTTTTGTAAAGTACATTATTTAAGCCTTAATTATTTGAATTCACTTATTTTCCAGCATTTGCTATCTATTGATATAAAATATTTATTTAAAAAATAAGGTATTTTCTCAATGAAAATTACATTTGCACTACATTGTAACTCATTTAAACACATTTAAAACACAGATATAACATATATTATAATGTGATAAATGACTCCTAATATATCAACTTTTCTCAATCAGAATCGTTTTCATAATTCTATTAATTCTGGTGATTATTAGCACAACAATAGAATTATTTCTCAACAAAAAAGAGTCAAACTATACGAATAGAAAATCAATTGAGAACTTTTTAATCTCATTTTCTATAATGCAAAATACAAAACAATTATTTTCATCAAAAAAAGATCAATTTCAATGTGTGCGTACATTAACATTAATAATAATCTTATGGACATATGTGGGTTACTATTATATCGCACCGCTTACTATCAATTTGGTTGGAGTTAAAAACATTTTTAATAGTTATATATTGAAAGTGGTTTCAGATCCTAAATATGTATGGGTTAGGACTCCGTTTCCATTGGGGACACTTTATATTTTTGGGTAAATTTTTCTTGTTATTCGACAATAAGTTTATCAGTATTGTTAAAAAATTCTTATTTTTCAGTGGAATTTATATATCTTTAGACTTTTTTAGTAAAAAACATAAGATTTCTCGTAAAACATGTATTCAATTTCCAATCGTAAAGTGGATCAGATTTAATATACGATGTATTGGACCTATTTTAGTGATATTCGTATTATCAGCAATAGGTGACGGACCCATTTGGTATTTAGGAGAAGATTATTTTGCAAACAATTGCGAAGTTTATTATTGGCGTAATTTGTTATTTATTAATAATTTTTTCTTAAGAGCAGTGAGTAATTAGAGTTTGAAAATTATGTTTTACTTTTAATTTAAATGCAATTATCTTTAAGAAAATAATTTTTTACTTCATTTATTTTATTGCATATTTATGTCCTTTTACTCACATATGTTTGTATTAATTGTATTCATGTTTTAAGTTATGATATTTTGTTTTCTACATTTTGAGATAATATGACGTGTATTTAAATGCAATTTTTTATTATTTAAATTAATTTCAGTGCAACCAATCCTCAGTATATATGTCTATTATATTTCAATTACAAGTGATTTCACCCTTAATTATGATACCAATGCTTTATTCGCCTATAATTGGTGTTACACTTAATATAATTGCAATAATATTCGGAAGCATAACAACTATTTTACCAAAAATTCTGGGACTACCCATCGCTCCATTTGAGGTCTCAGAAATGGATTCTGTGGGTCAAATACAGCGTTCAATTGTGCGCTATAACTTCGGTACTGAACAATGCATAACACCATTCATGACCGGAATATTAATCGGATATTTGATTACAAAGAGATACAAATTTTTTAAAATTTTCAATAATATCTATAGAATAATAATAATTTGGATACTATTCGCAGTATTATGTTCTTCAGCTATTATTTGGGGCGAAAATTTCAAAAATATTAATGAAAATCCAAATAAATTAGATTTATTGCTATGGTTTTCATTGGGAAAAATTCTATGGTCTCTGGGTTTTAGTTGTCTTATAATTGCTTTATATGTGGGAAAAGGTTTGATAAATAAAAAATTAGCATTTAATATGACTTTAATAAACATTTTATCATTGAATTCAGGTTTTGTTTATCGCTTCCTATCTCTGGATATCTTTAAACCGATAACTCGTTTGAATTTCACATTTTTATTATTGGATACGATTTTAGTATATTATCGATTGTTCACAATTAAAGATAATATGAATTTAACGCACACTTATATGGTATACAATATTCAAAGTTATGTATTTTTTTTAACTTTTAAATATTAAATATTTTCTATAGTCTGAATGCATTTTTGTGGACACTTTCTTGACATATATTTTGGCATATTTTCTATACGTTTCGATTGAGACTCCGTTTAATAATTTGATTAAAATTTACCAAAATTCTAAACAATTAATTGGTGAAAACTGTGATGATTTAAATGTGTCCGACTCAGAATATCAGAACTTAACCCTGTAAATAATGCATCTCCAGTATAGTTACGGAAGCAAATATATCACCTCAACTCAGATTGAAAGTTAATTAATTTATTTGAGGCTATTATAATTGATTTATTTTATAAGTTTGATTCACAAAAAATAATGAAAAATTTTCTGTATTTGCATACACTGTAATATATGCTATAATTCAGTTTTAAATAACAATATCATTTAATTTTTATGGATTTAATAATTTGTATTTAAAAATCATTAAAATTTTCCTAAATATTATTGTCCAGTTATTCAAATTTTATGGTTACGCCACTGCATATTTCCATAGTTATATTCTATATTCAAATTCATGATACTTTTTATTTTATAGAACTCTTATTTAATAATTCAAAATACCTTCAAAGCAGGTATTAATTGATATTATGTTTGATTTTCTAATTTATAAATTATTGTTTTCATTAAAGTAAAAAAGTTGGAACTTTTTATACTTTTTATAGTCTTTAACAAATACTGTACTTTTTCATCAAAAAACATTTTTGGTTTTGTTTAATAATTAGTAATTTTCTGAATTTAACCGACGAAGGAATGGATGCGAGAAAAACAGTGAAGAAGTAAAACAAATTGGGAAACAATTATCACAACATATAATAGGTTTAAATCCAAAACATTTGAGTCCAAAAGTCTATGAAGAGCTGACTTCTCTATTAAAAAGAGTTTATTTTCAAAGACACAAACGATGCCATACGGGTTACTCAGGAGAATTAAATTAACTCACGAGGGTTAACACAGATTTAAATTAAAGAATATTTACATTAAAATAAAATTTAAACTTTTATAATAATATATTCAAAGGTGTTATTGGAATGGATCTGACTTTAAGACCTCTTAAACACTGATTACTGAATCACAAGCGGCAGGGGTGCGCAAGGGGGGGTATAGGGTATCATACCCCGCCTGAGATTTTGGTCGAGAGCATACCCCCCTGTCGCGAACACTGTGTATAACTAATGTTAACTTAAAACTTTAAAAGTACAGAGTCTGTTATAAATTTTGTTAATAATAACTAGAGGCACAGCCGTAGCTAGGGGTGGGCAGGGGGGCTATAGCCCCCCCAAAATTTTTAAAAATTTAAATTTAGGTGCTGTAGATATTTTAAATCGTTGGAATTTACTGTCTAACCCATTCCAACAAAAAATTTATGGGTACTGCACTGCTTTGAATAATTAAAGATTGCAGTGGATCTTTGGCACTGGATATTTAATTATATTACGCAAAGTGTCTCTTATATTGAAGTGTGCCTGAGATGTGTTGAGAAACAGCACTACTTTGAAATGAATGTAGACATTGGTTCACAAGTTAAAGCATTCATTTATTCATACAAAATAACAATAATAACAATAATTATGAGCACATTATGAGAGAGAAGTGCTCGCTATGAAAGCGGAGCAGAGAATGAACAATTTAATGCAAAAGTATGGGTTTTTATACCAAATTAGAGGCAGTACTGAATGGTCAGTACTCAAGGATAGACAATTAGTAATCGTAGAGATGATTAGGCATAAGTATGATGTGTTAGTTCAAGGTTGATGTGAAGGAGGACTTTGTCATTCATGGAAATGAATGAAAGTTCACTTCAATATTTTCAATTTTCCAAAAGATAGTTTGCGTTATATTACATACTGTACTTATATACTTCATATAATGATTTCAACTATTCTTGTCATTTGAGTTCTAAATTAACTGTAAAATTCTGAGAAAACTTGAAAATAACATTCGATAACAATTTTCTTTTACAAAGTCTTGTAAATTAAAGTGTATGAGAATTAAAAATTTGTGCTCATAATAATTGAATGAATGTTTAAATAGCATTCAACTTATAATATTTCATTAAATTATAAATAAAATTTAGATCTGTTATAAAAGACAATTTATTTATTTAAAAGAAAAATGCGTTTTTACGATATAATGCAGAAAATTATTATATTTTCCATATTTAGTATTTAATTTAAATAAATTTTTTAAATAATTATTTAAATTTTTATATTAATTTCAGTTTCAAATGTTTCCACTCATTCTTCAATATGTGAAAATTGGACGCAATTTAAAGATAAAAAAAATGCGTTTTAATTCTTGACCAAAAAAGTTTCTTCATTTTGAGGATTCAGTTAAGGCTTGTTTGCAAACAGAAAACTCAGTATTGCTTACAATAAATTTTTGTTCTTCTTTTGAATTTATTGTAAGCAATACTGAGTTTTCTGTTTGCAAAGAGTTTTTCTTCAAAACACAAAAATAGTTGAAACATATGGATTGGACTGAAGAAGACTCAGAACACCTATCAATGGATCGATAGTTCTGACTCGCATTACACTAATGGGCAAATGGAAGTCCAAATAATAAATCAAATAGCAATTGTGTTGTTTGAAGCGAGAATATTCTATGAGGCAAATTAATTGACGAGCCCTGTAATAAAAATATATTCTTGTAAACCGAGTAATTACTAAACTGCAAAATCCTAAAAAAATTAAAAACGATATAATTTATAACAATATCCTTTTGCAAAGCCTTGGATTTGTTTTTAATTAAAAGGATTAAAGTATATGAGAATAAGACATTTGTGCTGATAATAATTGAACGCGTGTTTAAAAAACATTTCGTTGATTACATAAATATATGTCAGATCTGTTATACGCACAGCCGTAACTAGGGGTGAGCAGAGGGGGCTATAGCCACCTCCAGAGATTTTTAAACCTTTAAGTGTAGGTCTGTAGCATTTTTTAAAAATGCTATTACTTGGATTTTTTTCTATGTCTAACCCCCCCCCCCTAAACTGAATATCCTGGTTACGGCACTGGTTATAAGAGAATTTTTTAAAAGAAAAAATGGGTTTTTCTGATAGATTATACACATACCTACACAAGGCATAGGTTTCCTAAGGATTGCTCCCCAAAATAATATTTGAAAGAAAAAAATTTTATTTTTTAGCCGGAAAACGCGTTTATCGTAGAAAAACGAGTTTTCAGGAAAATTGTCTCAGTAAACGAGAGTGTTTTGACCCCCACAATCAGATTTTCAAGAAATCCTAAAATTATCCCCACCAAAGGTCCGGATTTTGTTCAATTATAAATTTTCGTTAAATTTTCGTTCGTCTCGTTATATTTTCAGCATGATATGTGACCTGTGTCATTTTGAAGATTATAAAATGTTTTTTACAATATTGTATCAGATCTTATATGAAATTCATCTTTTATATCTTATTCGCTAAAAAATCTTTTTCCATTGAATATTTTGTAACAGTTGCCACAAAACTTATAATAGAGGTGAACCCTTTAATTTTACGTGTATTATACAGGACTCCTTACAAGTATTATATCTCATTAAATAAATTGATAATTAATATGTGATAATTTACAAGTACTATCTATCAATAATATGTAGACTAAAGTTATATTTGATGAGCATAAAAATCACTAATAGCCCATAGTCTAACAGCGCCAAATAGGATTCCCATTGTATAAATGCTTTTTAGTTAAACTATTGACAGTTTCTAAAACTAACACGATACTATCGAGATATAAAACTATCGATAATATAGATAGTTCGATAGATATCGCGCAGCTCAACAGTGAACCCTGTGAAAGTAAAACTCATGTAACAGTAAGTAAGTAACTTAATAATTAAGCGAGCAACAGTGTAACATCGAGTTTCACTAATTCACAGGGTGACCACATAATTTTTGAAGCGATGCGGGACAAATTTATCAAAGAGGGACAAATACATATTTTATCAATTATATACTAAAAATCAAGGGGGGGACCAAGGTATACATTTTCAGATGTCAATAACACTAGACCTCAAATGTGGGACTGTCCCGCACAATTCAGGACATGTGACCACCCTGCTAATTCAGGGTTGGCAGACGGTTTTTTGATTATTAGACGCAAGTTTCCAGCATATTACAATAATAATAAACATACAGAGACATTAAATTATTGGTACGAATTCAAGTTTTTTTAGGTTATCAAAAAGTGTAAAATGTTGTAACCAGTTATACTTGAGTTGCTGCTAAAGTTATTTTAAATAGTAATTAACAGATAACATAAACAAATAACTTTATAAATCACATCCAGTTAATGAAAAAACTCACTATTAGTCTGAGGCATAAGTATTTCTATTTAAAAATGGAATTTTTCTTTTATATTTTAATAGTGATAAGCATTAACATGATTTCTGCTGAAGGTATGACTAATAAAACAATTTATACACATTTTACAAGAAAATTAATGATTTATGTTATTTTTCATTATGTAAAACAGTTTTTTTAAATAAATTAACATTTATTATAACACAGTTAATAAAAGTAAAGTATTATCTAATTTTCAGCAGTGCCTAAAATTAAACTCAATAGCAATATAGAAATTCCAGTCATAGGGATCGGCACCTGGCAGGCCAAAGGTCAAGAGGTCGTACAGGCAGTTAAGGATGCGTTGACAGCCGGTTATAGACATATCGACACCGCCTGGAAATACCGCAATGAAAAGGAAGTGGGACAAGCAGTTCAAGAGTGTATTAGAGAAGGAATTGTTAAGAGAGAAGACGTCTTCATCACAACTAAAGTATGGCCAACAGATTTCGAGCCGAAAAAAGCCTTAAATATAATTAAGCACTCGCTGAGTGAGCTCAACACGACTTATGTAGACTTAGTTTTACTTCATATTCCTCGATATAATTATATGGCAGGTTATATAGGACTAGAAGATGCTTACAATCAGAATCTCGCCCGAGCTATAGGTGTTTCAAATTTTAATGTAAATCAAATGCAAACTCTTATGAAAACAGCAAAAGTTATGCCAGCGATGAATCAAATTGCGATTCACCCAAAGCGTAATCAAGAAGAGACGGTTGAGTTTTGTAATGCGAATGGTATTGCAGTTACAGGTTATTCACCTTTAGGAACAGGAAAGCTTATCAGTGAGCCTACTCTTATAGCTATAGGTAATAAGTATAATAAAACTTCTGCACAGGTTATGATTCGATGGCAAATACAGAGAGGACTTGTTGTCATACCTAAGAGTGTGCATAAGAAAAGAATAATCGAAAATTTTGATGTCTTTGATTTTGTGCTCAACGAAGAAGACATGAAAATTATCTCTAATATGCGTTAAATAAATATGTTTTTTTGTACTTATTACAATAGTTTTCTAGTAGTTAATCAGCAATTTATTTATTATTATTATTGTGGAAGAAAAATTCAATAAAAAGAGTTTTTGTGAGAAATTATTTGCTGAAAATCATTGATATATTAATTTATGTCCCTATTATATGAAATACATTTTTTAGTCATTTTGATTTAGACAAAGCATATTTCTGGAGTAGTAATGAAAAACGTATCAGGAAGCTGATTGGCTAAAAAAATCCCTATTAAACAGTATAGCACTCGCAATGCATTGCTAGAAGTGCTCTCTAGTGTTAGAAGTCCCAGTGCTATACTAATTAATAGGGATTTTTTAGCCAATCAGCTTCCTGATACGTTTTTTCATAACACTCCAGATTTATTGTAACCTTACAGGTAATATTAATGTAACCTACTATAAAATAACATTTTTGATAAAAAAATATAGACAACTACAACACATGTTACACATTTATTACACAAGATTTAAAATTATATAATAGTAAGATATAATACATTTGGATACAAACTCATTTTAAGTAATTCGTCTCTTGCGCGCGACTCTCAGCAATAATAAAAAACTTAAGTTGATATAAATAAATTTTAATAAAATTAACTTTGTTTGATATAAATTTAAATAAAGAAAGCAAATATATGAATGCAAATGAAAGTGTAAAAGCATATAAGGCTTAACTCAACAATTTATAAATACTGAGTCAGGCCTTTTATGCATTTACACTTTAAAGCAGAGGCTCCTCTTCTTCAGTCGCATTCTTATCAAAATGTAACTATAAGAATAGTCTAGACTCTAGACAAATATGATTAAAAATCTTTGTCCATGCCTGAGTAGCAGATAAATTATTTAATTAAGTACAATTTTTATACTATAAAAAACTAATGCTAGATATTTAATTAAAAATTTAAAAAAAGGTATGATAATTAAAGTATTTCAATTAAAATCATTTTTTAATAATATTAGAATTCATTATATCCCTTAGATATTTAGCTCACAAATAACCTTATATCGATTATCACAAGGAGCATTGGTCCATTCCTTTTCAAAGCCCTTTCCTGCCATTGTAACGCAGTTACCTGCTCTAGAATGATAAGGTTCCTTTATTTTCTAATTTGTGTAATCAACATTAGAGTCATCCAACCACTCAAACCATAAACCAAACGTATTAACATTCCAACAAGATATATAATTGCCAGTCAAGTATATTATTTTTGATAAATGAATAAACAAATCCATTTTTTTCATTTGAATGTATTTTAACTGTTGCGCCGCCATATTTTTCACATATAGATTGGGCAAATTCGAAATTACCTTGCCCGTCTTTATGAGTCTTTGGATAAAATAATATTTTACCATTAAATTTCTCACTCGTTATAGTATCCAATCTTTCCGCGTAATTAATAAATTCATTTGAAGAAAACATAAAAAAATTAATTTAATACAAACACGAAACAAAATATTTATAATAAAACTTACAATAATAAAATTTTTGTTTCACAAAGAACCGCTAAGCTTCTTTTGCAATCTCAATCATTCCACTGATTCTCCATAGGTGGCTTGGTTTGTCCTATATTAAAGCATTTGTCAGCACCCATGCCATTTGGTTCCCCTTTATACCAATTAGTGTACTCAGCTATTGAGCCATCATGCTAAGTAATGGTATAAGAATTATTATAAATAGTCCCACCCAAATAATATCCAAGATCATGTTTAGGCCGTCCCTCAGCTGCGATAGTTGTGATGAATGAGCAAGCGAATTTGTTGTCAGACTCATTAGTAATTTTGACATTTTTTCCATGATACTTTTTACACGTGGGCTGGAAATTTGTGTAAGTAGCATGCCATTCTGGATAAAACAATATTCTGTTATTAAATTCTTGACTCGTTACAGTATTGACAAAAAGCTTAATTATTTTGTTGGTTATATAATCGTTATGGTCTAAAAATGTGTTTTATTAAAATTTTACGGATGTTCGAATTAATACTTGCAATTGTGTCAAAGCAAAAGTCTAAAACATTTTCTCTATATTTTAGTGTAAAATACTATTCATATGCATATTAACTGATTAAAGAAAAATCAGTGAAAATAAGTCTCAAAAAGTTTAAGTGTAGACAGAAATTATTTGTATGCTTAAGTTCATAACTAAAGCGCTTAATCATCTAATGCATAAAATTCAAATCTATTAATCACTTTATACTAAAAATACTAAAATTATTTTCTTAATTTAACGTGTAAAATTAAACAGAATTAATATTTGCTTGCTATTTTTTTATGAATAAGAAGACATAGAGTAAATATATGATAATAACATTGTTTGCAAAGAGCCTTTACTTACTTAACATTAACTTTTATAAAATATTAAATAATATAAGCAATCGTTAAGTGTCTTATATCTATATAACAAATAATGCTGCAAATGATTTTAATTATATTTTGTTTGCTTCAGTTTAGGTTGTATTTGGCTTTACATTAGAGAAATCAATTCTACGATTCTGGTTTAAAGTCTAACATAATTATTATAGTTTGATTCGTGATACGTGGGCTCCTGAGGGGTTTAACTCTGCGACCCTAACGGAAAAGCGGGCCCGAAAGTGAATGAATGAATGATTTGTGTATTATATCTAGAACTGAGAATAATATGTTTATATTTCAATACTCTTTTTGTTCAAATTAACTTAAAATCTATGATATCTATCAAAATTACGTCAAAATGTAAACAATTGCTTGCGTTCAGAAAAATTTTAAACAAAGAATCCCATGAATTGCTTTGAATAAACATTAATTTTTACACCACATTAAGAGATATACAGTATATATAAATTACATGAACTAATAAAAGTTGTTATGCTTAAAGCAGTACATAAGGGAATAGATAATGATATACAATACAGAATGTATAGTTATTAGGCCTATTTTAAATTGTTTAAAGGTCGGAAGTGCATGAATAGCAGGTTTGCACATTTCATATATAAATAAATATTTAAGTCATTTACTTTTTTG
>JAQGCH010003144.1:0-11150 GCA_034699485.1 Nanhermannia elegantula
ATAACATAATTCAATTGATCCGTTCGGCCAACTATTTGCACATCAGAAGACTGTTGGAGGAGTCGGTCTCCAAATTGACGCAAATGATCAATGAATTGATGTTTGAACCGAATCCTGTGGAACAGATCAGACACACCTTTCATATTACGGGACAGTTCGGACGTTTGGTCCAAAATAATGAGCACTTTTGCAACTTTTTGGGAATCAATGAGATCAGGGGTGGAATCAGACAAAAGAGACGCTCAAAGACTGATCCGCTTGTTATAGATGTCGTTCATTTGCTGCTCAGATGTGAAGAACCCGAAGAATAGACACAAATAGCAATTAATTTATAGCTTATTGTATTGAAAGTTATAAACATTTTGTGTGAAAATTAAATTCATTCTAAACGAAGCATTTGTTTAATCGAATAATTTTTCAGACTGTGTTTCAGACCCAGATTTACAGTTTTATTCATTTATCTCTATATAAATCTCATTGAGTAACATAACAAAAGCGCTTATATAAACTAAATTTGTCTTCAAATTATTTTGCCTAAAAAAATATTAACGTTTGGTTCAATTATCAAAGTTTAGTATGAATTTAGTAAAAAATACATAGAAATACATGACTTACAATACATAATTTATTGCTAATATTATAACTAGAGACCTGATATGAAGATTGAACAGTGAGGCAAACTATAGATGAATATTTTAGAAAAATTATCAAAATTTAAAGAGATTCAAATCAAAATCACTTAAGAAAATCATTCTTTAAAAACGGACAAATGCCTTAATTAAAAATTAACAATGGCATCAAAATCTATTACTTTTACGACTCGCTAGTTTAGAAGACGATGCTAGTCTAGGAGCTGCACGGGTCCCAGTTTTTATGGCTTTCAATATTTGATGAGCATTTGAGATTCTCAGCCCATCCGCTCCCCCCGGCCCACGTCTAATTACTTGTGTGCCAACAGCAGCCTCACTTTCATAACCTTCGCACATACAACATGGTTCCACAGCAATTACTCCACCATTTTTAGTTTGAGCTGCCATTAAAATGTTTGGTTTAGAATTAGTCTCTACCAGAGAATCGAACGCAGGGTTGAGTCCACAAACGTTTGGCGATCTTACAGATTGGTATCTTGTCTGTAAAGTAGATTTTTCACCAGATGCGTATGACTTTAGCCCAGCTCCCCTACGTAGACGACTACTATATCCAGTGTGTGCCTGACGTTGAGTATCTATAATTATGTCGACAGTATTCGCGATAATGTTGTAGTTAGAATTTGATTCGTGAGCCATTTTACACGTCTTTTTGAGTGCTTTTGCTTCTTTTTGAAATAAATCAGCCATTGTACTTCGACTCACACCAGCGTCTTTAGGTAAACTGCTTTTGAGTTTATTATACTGTCTAACGCCTGTATTCATTTTCTGAATGAATTTTCCTGAAGCATAGCCACTTAAACCGTCTGCAACTGGCATCATTGCAGCGTCGAACCAATCTCCCGATTTCATATCTCCATCAATTTTAGATATTATATCAAGATATCCGTGCGGTCTCTGTTCGCCATGAATTGCTGAGTCCACAACTAAATATATATATAATAAACTAGCCTTTATTCAGAGTTTACGGTTCTTACATGGCATCAGCCGTAAGAATATGAAAGCTATAGTGCGAAGAGGCGATAAATGCCATAAAAATGATTGTTTCAAATGCTATTTATTAAATAAATATGTTAAGTTCACTTTAAATAAAATATACACCTGTTATTGTGGTATCCATCACAGCAGCTTCATAGATCCCACCAGCAACGGCACCAGCTTGGCCCTCCAACCATAAACCCACCAATTCCTCCAATAGCAGCTCCTGTAGACCTGGAAACAGATTTCATTACTTCATCGCCGCGTTCTGTGTCTCCAATGGGATAATGGAGTTCTGCTTTTAAATGGCCCAACGCAGGTGTCCCGTCTATAAATCCTTCAACAACTCTTAGGCATGCTTTTGTGTATCCCAGGCTCTCAGTTTATCACCTATTTGATATTGTATGGCCGATGTTATTTGTGAGACACTGGACATCCTCTAATAAAGTTTTCGCTGGTCTCCTTAGCACCCTTTTCATCACCCGATGCCAATTGCACTAAGCATTTCAATTGAGATATGCCCGTATTGTAGTCCATTTCTTGCAATAACTATTTTGTGGGAATACTATTATTTCTTGTATACAATAAGAATTTTTATTAAGATATATGAGTGAATATGCAATTTAGTACTTCAGAGATATTATTTCAACACATATCTATATATTTATAGAGCAAACTCGTAGAAGGGGTTCTCAACTTATATAGTTATACACAAACTTTTTAAAGTTCTTTTGTATATTAAAAAATAATTATAATTAAAATTATAATTCATTTTAAACAATTGGTTTAAACACTAATCTTTAATTATTATATTAAAATTAAATGTTTTAAATGAATTATACATTTAATTGTTATTATTTTTTGATAACTATATAAGTTGAGAAACCCCTCTACGGGTTTGCTCTATAAATATATAGATATGTATTGAAATAATATCTCTGAAGTACTAAATCGTATATTCACTCTTATATATAGATAATGGTGTTCATAGGCTCGAAAAGGCCGAGCCTGAGCTTGAACATTATAAGCTTTCATTTTTAAAAATAATATACAGTTATTTATTTATTATAATCTTCGGAGGAGTTTTCCAGGTTTCTCATAGAGTAATACTAACCTGTACAGTAAAGCCAACATAATTAAGAGAATCTCTTAAGTTGGGTACAAAAAAATTTTTGTTTTATTAGGCGACATAGTAAACGAAAATATTTAATTTTTTATAACTGCTAAAGATCTATTAAATTTATTAAAATTTATGTAAGGCCACATTAACCTAATAGCTGGTTATTCCATTGATTATACAGGTATACAGAAACTTACAGAAGTGTTTTTTAATAAATTAATGTTAGACAAAAATAATTGCTATCAATATATAAATAATACTCAAAGATAAAGCACATGTAAATGTTACAGTGTATGAAGTAATATAAGCTAAAGCTTATTTATGAACCTTATAGATTCGCTATGAAGTTACTTAGTTTTAGTTAACGTTAACTGTCGCTGATTTATAAGGATTTATAGTAAGTGATTGAAAATTGAATTAAGGTTAACGTACGTCTGATAACGTTAGAAATATATAGTTTAAACACTTTGAATAAATATTAAAAACAAATAATTAAAACTTTTTTACTTTTGTACAAACAATAGTTTAACTACAATTTTGAGTTTTTTGTGAACGTTTCGAAAGATTATTTTCTTTCCTTATTCTTCTTCACAATAAACTCAAAACTGCAGTTAAACTATTGTTGTGCAAAAGTAAAAATGTTTTAATTATTTGTTTTTAATATGAATTCACACAACATAAAATTTAATGAACTTTGAATAAAGTTTCACTAATAAGAGGTTTGTGAAATACTAAACCACTTTTATACGTTGAGGAAAATATATGTAATATCAACTCAATAGACCATAATATGATTACATTTATTGGTAAAACAGAGCTGAAATTTGATTACTATCAGAATTCATAAACAGTATAATTATAAGTTAGATATTTTCTTTTGCAGTTCTTTAGAAATATTTAATATGTGTGGTGTGACTAAACTATAATAAAGTTATTATTATTAAATCAATTTCAAAGGTCTCAATTGATTTTTACTATTTCTCTTGCTAATCAAGTGATAGACAAAGGGCTAATTAAATCAAATACATAATTGCCTGCTGCAAATTGCTTTGAAAATTGCAATCTTTATCTCAAACTTGCATATTTCTTAGTTTTAATATATTTCTGCTTAATCATACATTTTTGAATGTTTTTCTTAGAAAGAATCTTATTTACAAGTTTTATTAAATAATCTTATAAAAAGAATTTTTATTTAGATTAGAAAAATTAATCTAAACCTTTTTATCATAAAATTTCAAATTTCAATGCCAAGCCTTCCTACAAAATAAAACTTAATTCAGAATTTTACTGTTTTTGTAGTGTATTAGAAGTTGTCAAACTTTTGTTAGGCAGTGGCGTATCTATAGATTTATTTTTAGAGTTTAATAAAAATTTCATTCACTCATTCATTTATTAGCTTGATTGTGCATTAAACTTGAGTTTTATTTAATTTATTCATGTGCCTTTATGTGAAAAAGGCTTTCATGTTACATAATTTTATCAATAAATTATCATCACAGAGCATTGAGACTTAAAATTAGCCGAAAACCGTTATAATTATATACGAACTATCTTTTATGGTGTGACAAATCAATTGTTAAAATAATTAAGAAATTCGCGTAAATATGTCATCATCAAACGGTAACCAAAGAAATCGTTATGGAGAGGGGTTCCCGATTCAGATTATTGAAATAAAAGATGGTAGATTTAAAGAGCTAAACATTCGCAATTTAAGTTCAGTATTGCTACACCCTTCAGTCAAAGATAAGCCAATAGTTGTGATATCCGTCGCGGGTGATTTTAGAAAGGGTATGATTATATTTTACGAATTTTTCTTTAATTATGCTAAAGTTCTTAACTGCTACATGCGAAACTTATCTTGACAAAATGAAAATAAATAGGTCCTCTATGCTTGGCCTGAAAAATTATATCAATACCCTGTAATTAGAGATCCTATTTAACTGGTTTAACCTTTTTGACTAATAAAACAACACAGTTTTGCCAATTAGGCAATTAAGTTAAAAAAATTAAACCCATAAAAACCAGTTTTTGAGGGTCTTTTTAGAATGTTTGTGATCATAAGTCACATGATTTTTGAAAGAGATTTACACGATTTTCTATGTAAAATTCATTGTAAAGTGATTGCGTTATGAGATTTTCTAGTTTGTAATAAATTTTTATCAAATAATAATGTATTTGTTATATTTTATTGTAAATAAAAAACTATCCAGTAAACCTTTAATTATTAAACCAAATTAAAGAAGTTTTTGATTAAATTTTATTAAACTAATTGAACGCACCAATTTTTAGCAAAAAATTAAATCAGCTTTATAGGATCTCTACTAGTAATGTAGTTAATATTTTATTTCATAATATTAAATTTTAAAAAATCAATTTTGTTAATCAAAAAAAATCAATTTCATGGTGTTTAATAAATGAAAATAAAAGAAAATAAGTTCAGAACACAGTTAAGATTGAATAAAAGAATCTATACTATAAAAAGATACGGTAAACTTTATCGATAAAAATTTATAACACATTAAACTGATGTCAATATTAACAAACCTAGCTTAAACTAACCTAATACAATTAAATTTTTAAATTATTCTTTTCGTTTGTAACGTTTTTGTTTCACAGATGAATATTTTTTAATTCTGTGAACATGTTTTCGACAGCTCATACTGCATGACTTCATCAGACAGATATGAAATATAAATGAATCCTATTTTTTGGTGTGAGTGCTTTCATTGTTGAGAGAGACAGATTCACATAGAACATAAGGGTTCAATTAGCACTGTTGGTCACTTTAACACTTATATCAATAAACAAAATTTCTATTTCTGATCAGTGATCACTTTTCACTATTTAAAACAAGTTACTATTTCTGATCACATTTCACAACTTTAAACAAATTACTATTTCTGATACAGCTTTTGTGATAGAACGACGGGTTTCTTCATAAATATGCTATTTTTGAATAAAATTGTTATCAAAAAATTTTAAAACTTAATTTATATCGGGGATTGAAAATAAACTTGAAAAGTAGCTTATTCGCAGTGCATCAACTTAGGTTTTCAGTTTGTTGGGCTGATGACAAGAAAAATCAAGGTTACGACAAACACTGTTTTTTAATTGCTGCTGTACTTGAATGTTAAAAATTGTTTTAAATAGTGAAAAGTGATCACTGATCAGAAATAGAAATTTTGTTTATTGATATAAGTGTTAAAGTGACCAACAGTGCTAATTGAACCCTTATGTGCTATGTGAATCTGTCTCTCTCAACAATAAAAGAATGCTTTATTTATGATTAATTTTAGTGAAGACTACATCCATCTAGCTCTTCCCATTCTCGAGATATGAATTTTTAAATTAATTAATTTTATCTAAAATACAATCGTGTGTTTACTATAGTTAAAGTCCGAGATGCTAAAAGGCAATTTTTAAAAAACTATCTCATATCAGGTTTTTTGATTGTGCAAAGTTTCATTAAAATATCACAAAGGCCTTGGCTGGAATTAATTTTTGATATTTGTATTTCTCCCATAGACTCCATTATAAAAATTTACACAAAAAATCAATATCTCCTAAACTACAGCAAATATTTTCAAAATTTTATGTAATATGGGCCAGTTGATGACTAATATTTTCCAACTCTGAAACCCCTCTTCCCACGACCCCCCTCTTATCGAGGCTTATACTTTCTCGAAAGGTGGCTGTTGTAAAAGTGCAAATAAAATAAATATTTATAAAAATATATGTATAAATAGGCTTGACCAGGTCAAACTAATTCCAAAACTGGACATTAGCTGGACAACTTAAAAAAATCAACTGGGAGACCAAAGGATAATTTTTCATAAATTTTTATATTCAGAAATAGTCAAAAGGGGACCAAGCACTGAATTTTTTAAAAATATTCCAAAAACTGAACCGTCAAGCTTAAAACTAGGCGTCTGGATACCCTATGTGTAAAACTTCTTTGTTTACACAAGGGTACCCTGAACTCGAGCTAAGCCGCAGACTTTCTAATATTATTGATAATGAATCATGATTATTAATAATATATATTATTTATTTTTCATTCAGGAAAATCGTTTCTTTTGAATTTCTTTCTCCGCTATCTTAAATCTTTGGGTTTCGATAATTGGCTCGGTGATAGTTGTTCTTCATTAAATGGGTTTACATGGAGAGGTGGCACAAAAAGTGATACCGAGGGGATACTCCTATGGTCAGAACCTTTTGTTGTACCATTAACAAACGAAAGAGGTGAAAATACCGAAATTGGTATTATTTTGATGGACACTCAGGGTGTGTTCAGTAGAGGATCATCGCTAAAGGAATCGGTTACTGTATTTGCTTTGTCGATCTTACTATCATCAGTACAGGGTGTGACTTTATAAATTATTAATTATAAATATATATAAATACAATAATTAATTTTATTTAAATTCAGTATTTAATTTGAAGAATAATATTCAAGAGAATGATCTTCAATCTTTGGAATTTTTTGCCGAGTACGGTCGTTTGGCACTAAATGTGATTGAAGATAAGCCTTTCCAGAGACTCATGTTTTTGATACGCGATTGGGAAAACCCTTATGAGTACAGCTTCGGTCTAAACGGTGGTCAAAAATTTTTAGGAAATTGTCTTATCATTGATCAATTAAGCGATGATGATTCACAAAGAGCCCGCAAAATTGTTCGCGATTATTTTACGACGACAGAATGTTTTCTTATGCCATATCCTGGTTCGAAAGTAGCCAATCAAAGAGATTTTGACGGCCGAATCGCGGATATCGATAAAGAATTTATGGCTCATTTAAAAATATTTGTTGAACACATCTTTACACCTAAAAATTTAACGGTCAAAAAAATATTTGGTAAGGAAGTTAGTGGAAAGGAATTAATGGAGTACTTTAAAAAATACGAGAAGGTATTCATGTCTGGTAATATACCTGAACCAAGAACATTATTTAGGGCTACGGCAGAAGCGAATAATTTAAATGCTTTTATACAAGCAAAAGATTTATACAAATCATCAATGGATAAATTATGTGGGGTCGAAATAGAATATATTGAGCAGACAATTTTGTTGAAAAATCATGATAAATGCTATAATAATGCTTTAAATGCATTTGATGCTGCTTCGAAAATAGGCGGTGTTGAGCTTAGTAGGGATCACCGCGAAAATTTAGAAAAAGACATGAAAAAACTACTTGAAGAATACAAACAAAATAATTCTAATAAAAGGAGGTATGTAATCGGTACCGATATTATATGGTACTGGTCTCAGGCATATTTTATCAATTCCAAACAAACATTTGATAAATTATTTTAATTTTAGATTAAACTTTTCCCATCAAAATAAAACATTGAAAAAACTAGCTATAAATTAATTATACTTTCTAATCCTTTACATCTGAGACCCCTATTTGTTACTTGATGTTTTTAATGTTAATTTTAAGAATTTTTTCAATTATTATTGTAATATCCGCAGTAAATTAGGAAGAATTGCCATGGGTTTGCTCACAGTTTTGGGAATATTGTCGCTATTGGTACTGGACTAATGTTTCAAGCTCCTGCGTATCCGATAGGATCTTGGAATCTGAACCTCTATCAAAAACTTGAAATTCGAGCCTCTCTTAATGCTAAATCAATTAACTCTATCCCGAAACTCGAGATTCTGAACCCTAATAACCTCGAACTTCAAAGTTATGAAAAAAACTAACTTCAGTATCTCTAAATTTAAAAACATTTTCAAATTATATCATTTTTTCTTGCATTAAATAATGCAATAATATGTATGTTTTAAATTTGGTAATTAATATTGATTTAAATATTGATATTGAATAATCAATTTAAAAAAGGTTCTAGCCTAAAAATAGGACCTTAATCTCTAACCTCACATGTAAATTTAGTTTATATAGACTAGGTAGAAAGCCTTTTTATCTCATTTTCTATCATTTTTTGGATAAGATTTATAAAATCTCTAAAAAAATCTTTATCATAATTTGAATCAAATAAACTCATGAAACAGTTATTAAACAGAAAGTTAAAACTATTAGTCTTTACAATTATTAGTTATTTATCAAAATCAAACCATGTCTTCAATTCATTCTAAAATTAATAAATTTCACCCATAATTGTGATTTTAAATGTAATTAGCTTATTAATCTATCCTCAATAAGATGATTAAATAAAATATATTTAAAATCACATTTAATTATGAAATTTATTTTTTTTTAAATGAATAGAAGACATGCTTTCATTTTGATAAATAACAAATTATTGTAAAGATTAATATTTTTTATTTTTTATTTAATAACTATTTCATGAGTTTACTTTATTCAAATTTGTTAAAGACTTTTTAGCTATTTTATAAGTCTTATCAAAAAAATGATAGTAAATAATATAAAGAGTACTTTCTGCCGACACTGTGCATTTCACATCAAAATGAAATATTAACTTTAATAGGTACCCTTTTAAAATCATTAACTTTGAAACTATACAATGAGAATACTGACTAATCCCTTATACTTGAGACCCTTACTTGTGATGATGAATTATTAGACATTCATATCTTTTTACAGTCGATTTTTAGAGTTTCTAAAATCATTATGGAATAATATCCACAGTGGCTCAGGAATAAATGTTATGGGTCTACTCACAGTTTTGGGAATATTGTTGCATTTCTTTGTCCCTAGTATTGGTCTCTGTGGAATTTGTCTATCTGGATTCTCCTTTTTCACAGCATTTGTATCCATTTCATTCAACGCCATGCAGAATTTCTACAATGATATGATGACAAGAGTCAATAATGCAACCGCTCATATATCGCAGGCTACTACAGAAATGGGTTGTTATATAAAATACTTCGTTATTATTATTTCATTAACTATTTTAATGATCATTATGTTGAAAATACTGGAGTACGTTTGGCTAATGCTTTGTGTAATTGTGCATATATTTTACACAATATTAATGATGCCTTGGTGGATTATTTCCAATGCCTTATATTGATTTTATTGTTATACAGAGACCTGTGACAGCGCTGAGTTCAGTAGAGTCCAGTAATTATAATTTAAGTTTAGTTCACCTTTTGTTAAATACTTTTGATTTTCAATATAAAAACTTAGTTTTAATTATGATACCTTACAGTAAACGTAAGTTATAGTTTTGCATTCAATAAATTAAAGTTATGCCTCAACTCAGTTTATGTCAGAGCCACGTCTTCACCAATAATGAACGCATTCATTAAATTTAATTAATAAAAATTGTTTGTATTTGTGATCAATAAAGTTTTAATTTTAATTCAATTGTGATTTATTTTATTTAAAATTAAGTATTAGAGTTTAACTAATTATATAAGTGGTATCACAATTATTAAACCTTTAACCTCAACTATAATTCAACTCAACTGTAACTCAAATCAACTTTCAGTTAATTCGGATCTCAGATACACCCAGGCTTTTCCAAGCTCCAATGCTCCAGGAGGGGGTTAGCTTACGAAAAGGCTATATATTGAGACCAAGCAAAACTTATCAATTTTCCCAAAATCAATTTTCCCGCCATAATCTTTTAAAAAAAAAATCCCACCAATCTTTTTTGTTGAATTTTTTCACAAAAAATACTCGAATAAAATTGAATAAAGCATAATGGACGTAACAGAAAATTTTAATTATGGGATTTACTAAAAAAGCCCATCGAAATTTTTAAACCACACCCACAAAAATTAATTTTAGCATAGAGAATTAGATGCTTAATAGGAATATTCTGTGAATATTGAAGTCGCATTTCAATATCTCTAAAACTCCCGCTCTAATAGATATTGACATGAATTTTCATATTCTTATAGAGGATTAAATTCTCTAAAATTTTGTGTAAATTAAATGGGCGTGGCCCAAATAATATCTAAGTTATTGGCTCCCGTCAGAATAACATCGACTGATTATTATCTAAAACTAATAATTGAAAAAATTTGTAGTTAAAAATTCAGTTGAAGTCAAATATTTTAAAATATTTGAGGAAATCTCTATCATAACAAAAAGTAATAATCATTATACAGGATTTACTATTAGTATAAACAATCGTAACAATTCACATAATTTTGTTTTGTTCCCCAAAAGTCGCTTTCTTGCAATACTTTGTAAATCGAAATCATGCGAATTGATACGCAAAAGCCTTATTTAGTTTAAAATGTATTATATTAAGTCATTCACTGCTGAAATGGGCTTAAAAAATTCTTTTAACAATCATCATAGAGTTTAAAAACATATTTTTTGAAATAAATTTTGCATTTGAGAAATAATGGTTTCTTCGTTAGAGTAAAGTCTCTGTTGTGTTGATCTAACCCTGAAATGTGTTGTTCAAAACTTAACACTTGACTCAAGTTAACAAAGAGTAATGACCAAAGTCCATAGGACACTCCCC